>ML776604.1:394105-434624 GCA_009831015.1 Picea engelmannii
ATAAAATAAATAAATTTTATTATGTATATATAAAATATATACACATTATTTATATTACAAGCTTTTCAATATAACTGAAAAAATTAAAATGCAAATTCTAATATGTCAGAAAAAGTTTTGTATTATCATAAATATGATGATGATGATTAAAGTCCACTAAGATCTAATTGGTCTATCTGACCTTAAGAGGGTAAGTGATTACTTGTGATTCTTTAGAATTTTGTTTTTGTGCTGGAAAAGCATTAAGAAAAGCTTTCCAAGATCACCATACTTTATGAATTAATTTTACTTCCATAATGTATAAAATACACACATAATAATAATTAATTCAAATAAAAAGAAAAACTTTAAATTGCATAAACAGTAATAATAATTTCAAATGAAAAGAAATGGATTTTATTTTATTTTAAAGCATAATGTAATAATATATTAGTTATTTGATAATCATAAGTGTATATTAAAACAATTATAACTGAAACATAAATTCGTATTAAACACAAGAAGTCTCAAAGTCCTTTCTATTGCTCTCGCACTTAAACCTTTAATGGTTTAAAGAAAACAAATTACATAAAATAAGCGTTTAAGGATAAATGTAAGTATAAATGAAACAATACATGTAAATGTGAAAAAGACTTAAAGGTCAATTAAAAGTTTTGAATTTGATAAGCCCTTAGTGTGCTGAAAAAAAAGCTTTGAAGTCATCTGTGTGGGATTATATATATTTTAAGTTTTTTAAGTTAAAGTTATTCCTACGAATCGTCAAATCTATATCTTAAAACTTTGAAGTAATTTGGGTGCGCTTTTATAATTTTTAAGTTAAAGTTATTCCTACGAATCGTCACATCTATAGCTTCTGTCGGTGTCATCGAATATTTCCAAATCTAACTGTTATGGGAGCATGGGACTCTTGCCTTGTCATAAAAAGCAGAACCCCGTTTCATTTTTGTGCAATGCAACCATTGCCATGAGAGTGCTGCCTTTTGCTTTTCATGCGCAGCTACTCTGTTTTATTATGGAGAATATTCCCTCGATATGCTCACTTCATTCAACCAAGCCATTGATATCAAGAACGGGGGGCTGTTGTAGTGCAGGTCAAATGGGGTTCCACGGGACCTGCAATGATGCCGGAACCCTAATCTGTTTCAGGGTAAGTAATAATCTCATTAATCATTTCCTTTTTTGATTCAGGATTCATAGTTGAGTGATTCCAGGATAATTTATCTCTTCGCTTCGATTCCCATTTAACCGATCAATATATATAATATTGTAGCACCCATAAAATATGTTTGGAGCATCTTAGTGCAGTTGGCGGTGAGGAATTATATATTCACGGATGGGTTGTAGGACAAATCATTTTATGATGGCGCGAGCAGTGTTGCAGATTGCACTGAACCCTAGATCGTGAAATGTTTGTAACGAAACATTGGGTTTCAGTGGATGTTTCTTTGTCCAGATGGAGAAGTATATCGACAAGATGATCGACCATGAATTTCAACAGGGCAACTCCAAAACTTTGGCAAATTTTATATTCTTCAATGTACTACAAGGATAGGCATACACCTATTGGAAATTGGCAAGAATAAATGGGTTATTACAGATAAGTTTTTAATGGACATGATTTTATATGTTTGGAATACTCTTTAATATCACAATTTATTAAAAGTAGTGAGTTATCAAAAAGAGTGATTAAAGTGATAAACAGAATGTTTACAAAGTTAATGTTTTAGGTGTTTTACTAAAATTAAATTTAAGTAATTTATTGTAATTTACATATTAATAGTTAATATTCTTAGTTACAGCTAGATATGTATGATCAAGTTTAAACATTATCAGTTATTTATTTTTCTAGCATTATATTTAAGCATTATATTTATTTAGAAAAATTTAGAAAATTATATATTTAAGGTGTCTAGGTGTATTGACGTTTTTGAAAGGATTGAATCTATTTATATATTTAAAATTATTATTTAAATAATATAAAATTGTGATTCAATCTATTATTTAAATAATAAGTTTTTAATTGATCAATAATTAATTAATTTTTTAAAAATTAAAAACATAGAACATTAGAATTATTTATATTTTTAGACACTTTCTCTTAGATTATCAAGCCTATACTCATATTAGATCTTATTTTCAAAATATTTATCACACTATCAATTTTCTTAACATCTTAACTCAACAAAAGTATGGTGATCTTGGAAAGCTTCTCTTGATGCTTTTATAGCACAGAAACAAAATTCTAAAGAATCACAAGTAATCACTTACCCTCTTAAGATCAGAAGACCATCAAAATATATTACTTAATAATTTTTAAATTTTAAGTGTACATGAAATGAAAATATTATTCATTTAACCATCAATCCAATGTTCAATTGTCATCTAGCGAAATAAACTATGGTATCATATTAAGTTGAAACTCGGATTATATCTACGAAAAAGCACCTCTGAAACTTATCAAACCAATTCAGGATGAAACATCAGAAAAATCAACGTCCATATGAAAGGCCCATAAGGGTACTTCAAATGTATTTCAGTGACCTAATTGACAGGGCATGAGTGGACTGAAAATGAAGGAAGTAGAAATAACTTTTCCCAAGCGCTAAAGGAATAAGTATTGTTCTTTTCTAAAGGGCTGAAAAATGAGCATAATGTAGATGCTAGACAGGATGATGCATTCGAATATATAAATTTTTTTATCAATATGATTTTTTTTTGTAAGTAAGAAGTTTTATATATAAAGGGCCTTCAAAAACCAAGTCAGAGATACAAAAATCAGATAGTGACCGTACTGTAGTTACTGAACTGCCCCGATAGAGGGGAAACCAGTCCAGCCAGCCGGGTAATCAAGCATTGATAATTTAACAGTCTTATAGATCAGAACTAAGTTGTTTGGAAAGCAACTAAAAACCTATTAAAAAGTAAAGAACCCCTGTAGGCTCAAACACTTGGCAAATAACCTAGCCAGGTGACAAGAACGGCCTCGTACCAAGGTTCCTCTTCGACGAGTGTCCCTGTGCCTTCCAATTACATGTCAACGTCCACGTTTCTCTCATCCTTGTTGGCGACTGGTGAGGTGTCCTATAGCGCATGCTATCCTGTAGCCTTCTCCACGCCCGTGTCTTCATGCTTGGCCTGCTCCACGACAATCTCTGCAGAGCGTTGCGTCTGGGTGTTTCCTTCGCTGGTCTCTACATGGGGTTCATCTGCTGAGGCCGCGCCTGCTGGGTCAGGGGGGAAAGCATCTTGGAGGGAGAAAGGAGATGAAGGAGGGTCGTGACCTTTCCATCCATGATCTGCAGACGAAATTGGAGGTCCTCCACCCCCTGACGGAGTTCGAAGACCAGACCAAAGAGAATAGTAAAACTTTATTTCAACTGCGTGTCAAAGAAGGATTCAGAAGACGGGTTCACATTGCTTCGGGCACTTTGAAAAGGAGGTGGCACCCCCATGGGCGGCCTTGAGCAGCCAACGACTGGTATGTGGGAAGGCTTGAAAGTTTTGGAAATCGTGGGGATGGGAAGGTATCGTGAAGAAGAGCCCGGCGATCTGCCAATGATGGCTAAGCAATTAAACCGGGAAATAAGCGGTGTGGAGGAGGCGAGAGGCGTTGGCTCGGGCTGGAGAGGCAGTGAGGAAATAGTGGAAGGCGAACCAGGGGGCGACACTGAGGGCCAGGGCCGTCAAGGATTCCATGGAGAGCCTCTTCACAGCCTTCCCCTTTGACGCGACATGAGTTTCATCGAATGAGCACAGAAGAAGACCAAATGCACCAGGCGGAGGTAGAGAGCCTGGATGAGGAAAGGGGCAATAATCACCATGAAGGTCCAGTTCGAGTCAGGCCAGGGCAGCGGAGGGAGGAGCAAGTCGGTCCGCGAGCGAGGGCGAGAAGCTAAAACAAACAACAGAGCCATAGAGTAATTTGAAAAGGAGTCTGGTGCAGCAGAGTTAAAGCCGCTGCAACGACGTAAGGTCAAATTAATGCAAGGTCAGGGTGGCGAGCGATGGCACGAGCTCATCACATGGCTCCTTTCCTTGTTGGCCGACTCGTTCTTCCTCCTCGCGCCAGTTGGCGTGCACTAGCACCCCATCCGAGGGTGTGTCCACTGCCCTAGCTTTACGGATACAATGCTGGAAAATGGGCTGATCAAGATCGAGGGACGTTTTCCAAAGGAGTTCCGGTCCATTCAAATTGGTCCCCAGTTTAGCCAGTTCATCCGCAACTTGATTTTCCTTTCTCCTGATATGAGCAGGTATAACGGCCTGATTGGGTTGTAGAAAATCTGTGATAGTCTGTAGCCCATTTGAGAGTCTCCAATTGGGTGTAATTTTGTCCAGGTTCGCTCCATTTAAAATTTTGTGGAGGAGATTGATAATAATTTGAGAATCTCCCTCTACAATCAACTTGGTGAAATTGTTCTGAATGGCTAGTTGCAGTCCTCTAATGAGCCCCCAAAGTTCTGCTGCATTGTTTTTTGTATGACCAAGGGAGCCTGCGTTTATGAGAATGATGTGCCCATGATGGTTGTGAAAGACTACTCCATAGCCCGCTGCGCCTGGATTTCCTTTAGAGGCTCCGTCAAAATTGAGCTTGATGAAGTCGACTGGGGGGGCGGACCAGAAGGAGGGGCTACTGAGAAGGGGGGAATAAGAAGTGGGGGGAAGTGGGTGATGAGAAGGAAGAGGGTTCTAGTGCTGAAGGATCAGGAGTTCTGAGGGATTGCTAATCAAGTCTTTTTCATTCCATGGCTGAAGGTTGAGAGTTTCCAGAATATTGAGGTGACATTGGTTCCAGCAGTGTTGCCACGGGAGGGAGACATTTCTGAAAAGCCTCCTATTTCTTTCTTTCCAAGTCTGCCAAAGAATGAAGCCTGGAAGTAATTTCCATATACGATTTAGGAGGGGATATTGGAAAGATTGGTCCCTCGAGTCCGTAATGGTATCAATGATACTATCTCTTGCGCGATCCAAGGTACGCATGATAATCGTAGCTTGATCCCATATTTGCGCAGTGTAAGGGCATGAATTGAGGAGATGATTCATGGTTTTGTCTGCCTCTCCAAAAAGCATGCAAATATAAGGCCCAACAAAACCTCTTTTTGAGAGGTTATCCCAGGTTAAAATGCTCAAGTGGGAAATGAGCCAGAGAAAGAGGGTAATTTTAGGCCAGTGTTTAAGATTCCAGATTTTGCGCCATACTTTCCTTGTAGGAGTGGGGTCTAATTGAGTTTTGACTTGATAGGCTTCCTGTATGTTGTAGGTGCCCCGTGACCAGTATCCCCATCAGAGGATATCCTCACCTGCGAGCTTGGGGATTTTTCGTTTGGATATTTCCTCCTGCCAAGGTCCCAGATCCACGTGTGCTTCTAGATTTATGCATTCCTTGTTAAGGTGCCAGTGCCGCCAGGTTGCTTCTGGGGAATTATCCTGCCAATAGTCAGCTACTTTTGTCAGGCCCGCAAGTGTATCTTGGGTGCTAATATTCCTGGCCCAATCCTCATTGTCCAAAATTGGCCACTGCTGCCAGGAATCTTCCCAGAAAAGAGTTGTTTTCCCATTTCTAATTTCCCAGAAAGCATGCTGAGTAACTAGCTGTCTATTCTGCTTAGCCGTTGTCCAAATTAAGGAGCTTGGGTTGTCTCCATTCCATCGAATTAAGTTATTTTCCGCCACATTTGGTACATATTTTTTCCTCCAAAGTCGTGCCTAGAGACCCTTGGGGGTTTTTAGCCACCGCCACCATATTTTGGTGCTTAAAACTTTGTTCATAATAAAGGGGTCTCGTAATCCCAGACCTCCTTGTTCTTTGTGTTGACAAAGTTTGTCCCAACTGATCAACGCTATTTTCTTCCATGTGTTGAGGCCTTTCCAGATGAAGTTTATTTGTAATATTTTAATGGTTGTGAGGACAAACTTTGGAGCAGCCAGCGCCGAGAAGGTGTAGAAAGGAAGGGCCTGAAGAAAACCTCGGAGAAGAATAAGACGACTAGGAAGATTTAAAACTCTGAAGGTCTAGGAAGAAAGCCTCCTGGTGAAAGAGGACAGGAGATGTTCCCAAGAGGAGTTCCTGAGAGCGTTATCAATGAAGGGGATGCCAAGGTATTTGGATGGAAGGGAGCTTCTGTTGAATCCTAAGATATCGAAGAAAGAGATTTGGGATTTATCTTTGTTATAGTCCAACCCCGAGGCTTCAGAGAAGGTTTGGAGGATCGAGAGGAGGGAGTTTGCTTCGCGGACAGTTGGGGTTCCCATCAAAAGTGTGTCGTCCACAAATTGACTATGTGAGATAGGGGGGAGATGCCATGCAAAGGGAGGCCTATCAGTAGGTTGTTTGCAACAACTGCGTGGATAGATCGACTAAGTCCTTCGGCCATAATGATGAAGAGCAATGGATAGAGAGGATCTCCTTGTCTAATTCCTCTTGAGGGGGTGAAGGGTCGAGAGGGAACACCATTGACAAGAATGGAAAAAAATGATGAGGAGGTTAGATTTAGAATCCAAGTCACCCATAACTGATCAAAGCCAAAGTCAAGGAGCATTTCTTGCATGTAGTCCCAGCTTATCTTATCAAAGGCCTTAGAAAGGTCTAGTTTAAGGAGCATACCTAGCGTTTTGGTCTTCTACAAAGAGTGGATCACTTCATGGGCTAGGATGACGCTGTCCAAGATTTGTCTGCCTTCAACATAGCCTAATTTCTCCAGAGATATGGTTGTCTATAAGATGGGCTTGAGTCTTCGAGCAATCACTTTTGTTAGGAATTTGTAGATGATGTTCCAGAGGGCTATGGGTCTGAATTGCTTAGGATGGTGAACCTGCCCCTCTTTGGGGATGAAGGTGAGAAAAGTTTCATTGAGAGCCTGAAGGACCTGTCCTGTGGATCTAGAGTCTTCAATGATTTCCCATACCTCTACCCTGATCAATGGCCAACAATGGTGGAAAAAATCACTGGTGAAGCCATCGGGTCCAGGTGCCTTGCATTTGGGGGTGTCCTAAAGCACTTGGTCCACTTCCTCGATTGTAATGGGTCGGAGCAGGGTTGAGTTTTGTTCCATGGTGACGAGGGAGGGAACATGCCGCGTGACCTTGGCTATGGCCTCAGATCTATCCGTGAATGGTTCCGTGAGGAGATCTTTGTAATAGTTGATCAGAGTCGTCTCCATGTCTCCGTGGGAATGAATGGGCTCCCCGCTGGTGGAGGTTAGGTGCATAATTCTATTAGAATTCCTTCTGTGGATGATAGTTTTGTGAAAGAATTTGGTGTTCCATTCCCCTTCCTTGAGCCATTGGATGCGTGATTTTTGTTTCCATAAAATCTCTTCTTGTCTTTTCCTAGTCTCTAGTTGTTGATTTACTTTTGCTTCCTGAGTTTTTAGCTCGTTCGTTAACCCTTGCATCCAGATCTGATTTTGAATCTCGCCCATCTGTTCTGATAGCTGCTTTTGGGAGTCGAAGATATTTCCAAAGGTTTGTTTATTCCAGACTTTGAGAATTTGTTTGAGGTTCTTCAACTTTTGCTGAAATCTGTACATTTTGGAGCCGCGGGAGACCTCTACCTCCCTCCACCAATCCTGGATCTTTGCTTGGAAGTATGGATGGTTGAGCCAAAACTGTTCAAACCTGAAGGGTTTCTTCCATGGTGTGGCTGACACATCCAACCATAGCTGGATAGGCCAATGATCCGAGACGAGGATGTTTAGAATACTAGCTTCTAGAGTTACTCCATCCATCATAAGGGAGTCAAAGATAAGGAATCGATCGAGTTTACAGGCGATTTGGTGTGATCTAGTTCTTCTATTTGTCCAAATGTGATTTCCATTGATGGCTTCCAGGTCGATAAGGTTGAGGTTGTCTATGAGGCAGTTGAAGTCACTAGAATCCTGATCCAGGCATCTTGATCCCCCTTTTTTTTCCTCCAGACTGTGTATGATATTAAAATCTCCACCAACAATCCATCTGTTATGGCGAGTTAGACTGGATAGGTATTCCAAATTCCTGAGAAAATCCTGCTTATCCCTTGGGTTGGGCGGGCCGTAGACATTGGTCAAGTGTCCCGACTTGTTAGAACCAATAAGCCTATAATCTGCAGTAATGGACCACTTAGTGGTGAAAAAAATTTCCAACAGCACTGAGGTGGTGTCCCAGAGAATAGCCAGTCCTTCAGCTGTGCCTATGGCTGCAGTAGAAGTTGCGTCCCCTTGCTTCCAACAGTAGGGGAGTAGTCTGTCAATGTCTTCGGATGTACATTTTGTTTCCTGCAGTAGTGCTATGGCAGGTTTTTCCGCAAAGATCAGATCTCGTAGCATTTTTTGCTTGCTACGTCCATTGAGGCCTCTGATATTCCATGAGATAATCTTCATGATGACGGGGGGGTGGGGAGAGGAGGTAATTTGTCCGAGATAAGGTGGATTTTCCCTGAGTTTACCATGAAGTGGCCTATTTCTTGTATAAGCTTATTGGTGGATTTCCTACCTCTTTTCTTTTAATCTTTCTGAGTTTTACTCTGATTTTTTGACTGGCTGCCCTGTATTCCTAGACCTTTGCTGGATCGAGCTGTGGGTCCAGCTGATGAGTTGAGAAAGACCTTGTGCACCTTCTGTAATTGATCCCTGGGTATGGTGTATAGTTTCGGATGCCTGTAGGCGTGCTCGAGGTGCTACAGATCCACCCTAGCTAGTTCTTGCTCTTCTCTCTCCATTTCCGCATCCTCGTCCTCTGTCTCCAGGAAGTCCTGCTGATCCACAACCGTGTCTAGGGAGGGGTGATCTGATTCCTTACCCTGTGAGGATCGTTCATCCTCTTGGGTTATAGATTGAGGATGATTATTCATATGGGGTTCATCGGGGTTTATTAGGGTTGTGGGATTCTCTAGTTGATCTTGTAGAATTGTAAATTTATTGCTAGTGGAAGGATCCTTACTTACTTGGGATGGATGCTTTCGTCCTCCTTGTCTTATTTTTCCTGTTGGTTGAGCAAAGCCATCCTTATCTTTGCCGCTTTCTAGGTTCCCTTCTTTGTGAGTCGTGTTGAGGGGGCATTCTCTAGAAACATGATTGTGTTCGTGGCATTTCCTGCATAGGAACAGAATGTGTTCGTAGTCAATGGTTTGGGTCCAGTCCTCATCATGATATTCAAGTATGATGGAACTCAGGAGCAGATTGACTATGTTCAGGTATATGCAGATGCACGCATAAGAGGTGTAGCACCTCTGCTTGGTGGCTTCTAAAGATTTAGCATTTATGCCTATGGTGTTACCTATGTCGTCCAAGACTTCTTCCAGCCAGAATTCCTGGGGGAGAGAGTACAGTCTAATCCATACAGGTGCATGGGAAAAATCCTCCTTTTTAGGGATGAACTTCTCGGTCCAGAATCTTAAGAAGAGTCCTGCCGAGTTATAGAAATATGGCCCCCCATGAAAGATGTGATTGCGATCCTCGAGGTTGTGGAATATGATTGTGAAGAACCCCTTGGAACCCAGTTGTAGCTCATAGTTTCCTTTTGGCTTCCACCAATATTGTATCCATTTGATCAGATCACGCTCTGAAGGCCAAAGCCCTAGGAATTTTCCTACAAGGGCATAGTCTCTCATATATTTCTTTTGCTCTTCTCTGTGTGGTGAGCTCATGATGTATTTTGGGGCCTGTGGCGCTTGTGGAATACATTTGCCTGGCATCCATGGATTTGATGTAGTAGCTGGGATAGTCGTATTCTCTGGATCAATGTCCATCTCCCGATCCTTGAAGGTTCCTTCTGCCAGAAGTTTTGAACGCAAATTTGGTGGGGGTTCAAAGGTCGGTTGTTTCAAACCTTCTCCATAGTTTCCATTCACGATGGCCTAGTTGTAGGAGGCGCCATTCATCCCTCCTTCCCTCCGAGACATGAGCCCCAGCGGGGTAAGCGTTGTGGCAATGCGGCGTAGTGCGACTGAAGAACCCTAAACCCTAAACCAGAGCATTAGTCCCCACTATGATATTTTTTTATCAATATGATAACGTGGGTGGAGTTTTATCAATTTAAATTAAAGTTCGATTCCAAAGCATATCCACTTCTGTCTTTGTCTTTTGTCAGTTATCGAATATTTTCAAATCCATTTGTGATGGCCACATGGTAATTTTTCCTTTGTTTTCCAACGCATAAGCTTGTTTGACTTTTGTGTAGTGCCACCATCGTTGTAAGGGTTATGGCCTTTGATTTTGATTTTGGTGTGTAGTTATTTTACTTTATTATTGTGAATATGCCCAAGGATTATCCCTATATAGGCCCACTCAATTCGACCAAACTATTCATATGAGAAACAAGTAACATGCAATGATGTTATCTCTTATTTTGGTTCTAGCTAGTTAATATGTTTCTTCAATAGTTTTTTTTTTATGAGGATGGTATTTTTAGGGATCTAACCTTTCATGTAGGTAAAATAATATGTTTTCTATGTAATAAAGGTTAATATTAATAAGACCTGGTAATAAGGAAGAATAAGTTAAATGTAAAAAGATCTTATGCTTTTACAAGATCTTCCTCTAGATTGTTCTTTTGGTAGATAGATTTACTATAAATATGAGTCGAGGGAATGATAAATTTTGTCTTGGAAATTATTGTAATAGAGATTTTATCTATTGGAGGTTGCCCCCTCAAAGAGGCAAGTGAACATTTATATCTTTAATAAAGGTGTTCTTTCTAACGTTATTCTGGTATTGTTCTGGCTATAATCTTATTGTTCCATTACTACTTGCTAAATATTTATGTTCTACATATTATTATTCATTTGATATATTGCAAGTGGTATCAGAGCACTTTCCTCGATAGAAAATTGTGGGTTATTTTTTCCCTTCGGGGTAGAGATGTATTCTGACGTCTTAAAGCTACAGATAGTCGTTCAATGCATAAATTTATTTTCGGGGAAGCATACATACAGGAACTACAAGTGGTACTTAAGATCACATTGTTGGCCACCCCTGTAACCCATGTTGGTACCCCTTTGAGTGGTAGCGCATCAGAAAAAACCTATATATGGATTGGCCTAGATATCCTCAAGCCCTCTATAGATAAACCAATCGGTCGCTTGATTGTTATAGTGCCACCAAAAACAACTCTCGAGAAGATACTCTCTAGTACCTGGGTAGTACTGCTAAGGGCACGATCTAGCCTCCTTAGTTGGTGCTCTGAGATATTGGGTCGAGTACTACTATTGAACCCCATACATATATTAGAGAGACATAACACAAGGAAAATCCTTGTCTGTAGAAACCCTGAATACCCTAACCCTTGAGACAGAAAAAGAAACATAACAGACAAGATCTATTGTCGTGCAATTGTGCCTCTTGCATTCTAGTTGCGAAATTACTACACATTTCTTCGTGTTAATAATTTGGGCATTTCAACACTGCAGTATTCTTCAGATCAGAGTCTACAGGAGTTATAAAAAAAATGTTTGGATCTTGCTGGAACCATTATTTGATCCCTATCCCATTGGATTCATCTCTTCACTCTGATCGTATTTATACCTATCATTTTTCAGAAATTTCTATTCCCCATGGACCCAAACCCCTTCTGACCTTGTTGTTTGGGCGTTACCCCATTAGATTCCCCTCATCGCCCTATTAGTCATGATACCCTTCACCCATAATGCCTTTCCTTTGTGATCCCTATCGTCATCCATTTTCCCATAAAAATGAAATTGAGAAAATTGTTCAAGAATTGATTGTCGTGGGCATTATCCATCCTAGTACTAGCCCTTATTCTTCTCCTATGGTCATGGTACTTAAGAAATAAGGTTCTTGACACATGTTTCCTGACTTTCTTTCCCTCAACAAACTCACCATCAAAGACAAATTTCCCAATCATGTCAATGATGATCTCTTGGACGAATTAAGTGGTGTCGAGTTATTTACTAAACTTGATCTTTGTTCTGGATACCACTAGATATGTATGAAATAGGCTGACATCCCTAATACTTTATTTTGAACTCACGAGGGCCACTATGAGTTCTTGTCATGCCCTTTGTCTTGTGTAATGCTCCCTCCACTTTCCAAAGCCTAATGAATCATGTCTTCTGTCCTTTTCTCCGTCATTTTTTCTTAGTTTTCTTTGATGATATTATCATCTATAGTAAAACCTGGACAACCCATCTTGCTCATGTGTATCAGTTTTTTCATCTACTCTCCCAACACCATCTTTTTCTCAAACAACCTAAATGTGATTTTTGTGCCTCGGTAGTAGAGTAATTTGGTAATATTGTTGGCAAGGAAGGTGTCAGGGTGGATCCTAATAAGATTGAATATATGTAGGATTGGTCTTGCCCTAAGACTCTTAAAATATTGGATGGATTTCTAGGCTTAAGAGGATATTATCGCAAGTTTTTTAAGAATTATGGAAAGATCGTGGCACCTCTCACTACTCTCCTTAAAAATAATTATTTCACTTGGACTCCCGCGGCTAATCAAGAATTTCAATCCTTGAAATAATTAATGTGCACCCCTCTTTTCCTTGGCCTTCACGACTTCACAAATACCTTTGTCCTGGAATGTGATGTTTCTGGGAGAGGAATTGGAGCAGTCCTTATGCAAGATGGCTGGAATTTGGCCTTTACCAGCAAACAACTATCAGAGTGAAATTTGGGCTAGTCAATCTATGAAAATGAAATGTTGGATACTCTACATGTAGTGGACCTCTAACGCCCTTATCTATTAGGGAAACGCTTCCAGATTAAGACAGATCATCAGAGCCTCAATTATTTTCTGGAGCAACATTCTTCACCCCCAGAGCAACAAAAATGGGTGCCTAAGATATTTTGATATCATTATGATATCATTTAAAATAAAGGCAAAGACAATGTGGTTGATTACGCTCTTTCAAGAAAATATGAAGACGAACAGTCCCTTTTTTCCTTCTCCTTCATTTTACTAGATTAGCTCCAATCTATTCATCAAGAATAGCTACAAGATCCCAGAATTTCACGTATGATCCAATAATTGCAAACCAATTCTCTAGTTTCTCTAGGGTACACTTGGAACAATGATGAAATTTACTAAAAATGTCATATGTATTTAAGTAAACATTCACAACTTAAATCCAGAGTTCTTTTTGAGCTTCATGTTGCACCCACATTTGGGCACTCAGGGTTTACCAAAACTTATGACCAGGTCAAACATTCTTTTTTGTGGGATGGTATGAAATAGGATGTGCACACTTTTGTGGAAGAATGTGATGTTTTTCAATGCAACAAGGGAGAAAAAGTCAAAGATCCTGACACACTACAACTATTTTTATTCCACCCGCTATTTGGAGGGATATCTCTATGGATTTCATTAATGATTTATGTAAATCAGGCAATAAGTCAGTCATCATGGTTGTATCTTATCATCTTTCCAAGATTTCTCATTTTTGTTCTCTTCAAAACCCGTTTTCCACCTCCAATGTGGATCAAATTTTCATGGATCATGTCTTCAAGGTTCATGACACGCCTCCTTCTATTGTTTCTAATTGAGATCCCACTTTCACTGGCTATTTTTGGCAAGGACTATTAAGGATACAGAGCACCCAATTGCATCTCAACACCACCTATCATCCCCACACTGATATTCAAATTGAAGTTGTCAAAAAGTGTTTGGAAACATATTTGAGGTGTTTTTCATTTGCAATACAAAATCAATGGGCTCAATGATTACCAGTTCCTGAATGGTGGTACAACACTTCTTACCATATAACTACTCACATGACTCCTTTTGAGGAAGTATATGGACAAAATCCAGCTTCATTTCTCTCATACATGTCTGGTGTCTCGATGGTCCAAGAGGTTGACCAAACTCTTATAGTTCGTGAGGCTATTCTCTATACCCTCAAAGATAATTTGGCCATGGCTAAGAATCACATGAAGTAAGAAGTTGATCAAGGTCACTTCGAACGTAAATTTGATGAAGGAGACCATGTGTTTCTTTGAATGCAACCTTACAAGAAGACTTCACTCAAGGATGAACATTGTCAAAAACTGGTACCCAAACTTTATGGTCCTTATACAGTTCTCAAGCACGTGGGACATCTGGCCTATCAACTAGCTTTTCCCAGTCATTCTAAGATCCATCATATTTCTCATATCTCCTGCCTAAAGAAGGTGATTGGAACTAAGTTCCAAACTCAAAACAGTCTCTCCAAGTTGGATGAAGAATGATCCATCTGGTTGCAATCACAAGCAGTCTTGGACCAGCATGAGCATCGTCTCCATTGGTGCACCATCAAGGAAGTGTTAGTACAGCGGAAAGATATAAATCCAAAAGATTCCACCTGGGAGCTAGCTACCATTCTGCATCAATTTCCTCATCTCAAGAATATATTTTCCATGTAATAAAGGACAATATTAATAAGGCATAGTAATAAGGAAGAATAATTCAATGTAAGAAGACCTAATAGAAACTTCCACCTCTATAAGATCTTCCTCTAGATTGTTCTTTTGGTAGATAGATTTAGTATAAATAGGAGTCAAGGGAATGAAATTTTTTTTCTTGGAGATTATGGTAATATAGCTCTACTTTGTTGGAGGTTTCCCCCTCGAAGAGGGAAGTGAACATTTCTATATTTAATAAAGGTTTATCTGGTATATTGCAGGTATCTAGGGTAAACCCTAGAATCTTGAGGGCACAAAGTCATTCAACAACAATGCTTGAAACTATTATAACAATATACTTGTTATGAGCTCAACATGTCATTTGCAGGAATTGAACTTGAGTGGGGAAGATAACAATCTTTTATCGCAACCATTCACACTAAATCCAATTGACACATGTTATTATTGTTAAACAATAAATAATTATATACTGATCAATAAACTTTAATGTGAATAATTTAAAGATGAAAAAAACAAATTAAAAACAAAGCTAAAGTTCATAGATGAAAAATGTATATCATGTGAAAACATAAACACCCATTAAACCTAAACCATATTATGTATATGTAAATATATAATATGACTATATAATCCAGATTATGTATATATGTATATATAATCCAAATTATATATATATATATAATAAAATCCTAGAGCATCAACTCTCATGACTAGGGCAACTTCAAAACTTCGGCAAACCCTATATTATATTTATATAATCCTAGAACATCAACTCAACTCTCATGATTAGGCCAACTTCAAAACCTTGGCAAACCCTATATTTTCACGTAGTGCTTCGTTGGTTTTCCTTTCCTTGTCTCCTCAACAGATCGTATCCAATTGTCGTCATGTCAAAATATTTTTTTCATTATACAAATTACTCGAAGAGAATATAACATCAGTCCGTTTATGATACCCACTTCAACATATATTGACAAAATAATGTGTTCTATAAAACAGATTTAAAGGTATTTTACAATTTAACATTAAAAAGTTTTTCATTACAATCTTGACT
This sequence comes from Picea engelmannii, assembly GCA_009831015.1. Classification (NCBI taxonomy): domain Eukaryota; kingdom Viridiplantae; phylum Streptophyta; class Pinopsida; order Pinales; family Pinaceae; genus Picea; species Picea engelmannii. The sequence continues at coordinate 409,495 of ML776604.1, forward strand.
TCAATATATATTAATTTAATATAAAATATTATAAAAATAAAATTAAAATCATTTTGATGTGAATTAAATAATTTTTTTTAAATAATATTATAAAAATAAAGTTGTAAATAATATTATAAAAATGAAGTTATAATTTTATTTAGCATTAAATAGTTTTTTAATTAATTATATATATATAATACTTTTCTTAAAATAATGATTTTTTATTTTAATATTTTTTTTAAAAATAATTAATAATTATTATTAAGATTAATAACAAATATTTTTAATTAATATTATTTAATGAAAATAAAAATATACAACCTGAATAGGTTTAATGGTTAAGAATATGTGTTTCCTCTTAAGAGGATACAAGTTCAAATCCAAAAGAGTAGGGTATGCATACTTATTTAGACTTTTCCAAACGATGTAGGGCACATAACCACAAGGAAGATATTTGCATCCAAAATTGAGAGGAGAATCAAAAAAACAGTTAGAAAATTTCGGGAACAAACACCACCAACAATTCAAGTGGAACTGCACTTAGCAAAAAAAAATACATAGCCTAGACAAAACTCCAATGTTGTCTAACTATGATCCATGATGAGGAAATTGATGATGAAATGGGCACCTAGATCCGTAACGCGGGCTCCTCTTAAGATAGAGAGAACCTGTACCAAAGACTATACTGGTCAATTAAAACTATTTTTAACAAAGTTCAGTTGGATAGATAGGAGCTCTACCACAAGATTATAAATCTCTAGTGGACAATTACAAATTAAACTATTTTTAGAAAAGTTCGGTTGGAAAGGTATAAAGAATACATTGATGTGCTATTGCACCTAGAACGCATTCACTTGTATATCAAAGAGATCGACTCTAAAGTAGTAAAGGGGTCACAAAAGATGACTAGTTCGAGCTCCATCTACCAGCTCAAGGACAACCACGAAGAACCTCAAGCTTCTAGCCACTCCCTGGTCACCTCTCCCACTAGGTTTTAGATGTATTGGTTTATATATTTTTTGTCATCTTATTTGTAAGAGATAACATAAATCTCATGTAATAGTTAGGCATGGAAAAATTAGTATAGAATATTAGTTTTTTTGGTCATGCCTCTCCAAGAGAAATTTGTTATTTTGATGTTGGTCTAGCTTAGTTGTAGCATCAAAAAAACATGTATGATTGATCAAAATCAATATAAGAAGTTCTCATTAGCAATATATATATATATATATATATATATATATATATGCAAATTAGAACTATGAGATACAAAAATGAGATAAATTAAATAATAGCTCGATTTTGAATAATTTTTAATTTCAGTTAGAAAATTTACTTAAAAAATGGACATTAATGTTGGGTAGCGGAAGAAAAGAAAAGAAAACAACAATAATTCAAGGGAGAATTACAATAGTAAATCACATGCATAAAACCGTCCTCTCCTCTCTTCACACAAACTGTGCTACACTACATTGGTCATTGATAACTTCATCTCTATGGGTATGCTCGTATATATAGAATCTATCAAATAGTTAGAAAAATTGATTACAATATGATCCACTAGTTATAGAAACTGTTCACTGTAGTGGGCATGCATGCACATTCTATTTTTATTTAATGTTGTGTGCATGCATCCTCATGGGAAATTAGATGGCATGTTTTCAACAATCTTGACCTTAATAATAATTTACTTGATATATCATGCCCAAATTTACTCATCACCTTTTTTGCAAGCCAAGAGAAGCCAACCACCATCACAACTCCACAACTTCTCTAACAATATTGTTACGTGAACACGTCTGCACGATTCACTCCTGTATGGATCATTCTACCTGCATCAGTAACATGTCTTATAAACTGATGCATTGTCCCATTTGGATATGTTGGACTGTTAGTCAAATGAAAAACACTTTGACCACCACATAACACCTCATCATGTACTTGGACAAACTTACCCAATAGATCCTTGCATTCTTGTAGGACATAATGTGAGGTAGGTCTCCCCTTGTCCAAATCTCATGAATCATAACCACAGACTAAATTACTGCAACCACTATAGGTGATACTTGTGCTTATGTGTTTGAAGCACCCATTTCCATGCTCTTCACTTGGTTTTGCCATATTTCTACTAACAACACCAACCGCATGTGAAACACTGACCATTTCCCATCTCAATCATTGAAATTCCTACTAGCATACGATACTCAAGACATATAACCCGTTTCTTCTTCATTAGTTAGGACATAAACCTGAAGAAAAACTTATAAGGAAAATCCAAAGGGGTTTTGTTGGTTTCAAATTATTCATACTCAATTTCCCGAGTATGTTCACCACATACTTATGTTGTGATAACCAAGCCTACCATCCTCTGTGTCTCTGTGTATTTCGATTCTCAAGATTTGTTTTACTACTCATAGATCCTTCATCTCAAATGTCCTAACCAACTAAGCCAACCTGTTGATTTCAAACATGCTTGTGTTGGAAAATATTTAACAGACAACGAATGCTTGTCATTGATGGAAAGTACAATAGTGAAGATGGCATGAGTATAGGAAGTTTGTAATCGATAGACAAACAGAAGATAAGTTCAAGAAGGTCGAATGATCGAAGGAGAATGATCGAAGGCAACGCAACATTGATCGAGTGATCGAAGACTCGTAAAGTTTGAGAAGAACGACTGATCGTTGGATTCCATCCAAAATTCCCGATAGAACGACGGTCGTCAGATATGAATTTAGACAAGAAGAGCACGCTGAAGAGGAGGATAGATCTCAGGGGTTTGATCCATGCGCGGGATCTGACCATCGTTGGATCAAGGAGAACTTGCACGCATTTTAAAGTATAACAAGGAGAAAAGGGGCTCACAAAATCCCGAAAGAAGGAGTACCGTCCATCATCAGGAAGGACACGTTGGGAAAGATCGTAAGTTTGCTGACTGGAGAGTCAAAGGAACAGGGTTCCTTAATTTCTCTAAATCATGATGTAAGCTGAGCCGTCAGATCAAAGGTTTGATCTGGACCATTGATTACAGCCCGTGTCGGAATTTCGCGGATCGAGTGTTGAACATGTCAAAGGTTATTAACATTAGGAATCCGGATTTCGCGATATGAAAAATCGCGACTTGATCGCAGCTGTTGAGTCAAGATTGAACCTGGACCATTGATTACAGCCCGTGTAGGAATTTCACGGATCGAGTGTTGAACATGTCAAAGGTTATTAACATCAGGAATCCTGATTTCGCGATATGAGAAATCGCAACTTGATCGCAGTCGTTGAGTCAAGATTGAATTTGGACCATTGATCCAACTCCTTATTGGAGTTTCACGAATCGCAACATGGAGAGGAAAAAGAAACGATGCAACATGAATTACGAAATCGTGATATGTAAAATCGCGATGTAATTGCAACCGTCAGATCAAGATATGATCTGGATCGTTGATCCGACTTCTTTACGGAATTTCGTGGATCGGGATTTGTAAGTGACAAGAACATTTAACATCAGGAATTTCGAATTCACGATATGCGAAATCGCAAAAGCGCCTTATGCATAAGACTGTGGTCACAGCCCTTGGTCATGAGAAAGGGAAGGAGTCAATCCAGATAAGCTCCATTTCGGAGCTTCGGAGATCATGACATGAAGTGTCGAGACATTTGGGCACAGGAATACCGAAATGCTGAAACCTGATTTAAAGGCAAGATTAATAAAGTTCATCCAATGGTGCGGATAAACTTGAATGTGATTGGAGGGTTACTGTTCTCTCTCACAGTTAACTCCTCAGTTACGAATCTGTTAGCAAAACAGACTCATGATTGCAAATCAGTTAGCATTTCAGTTGACGTTTTAGTTGCTCAGATAGTTGTCTTTCTTTTGCCTATGGAGTTGGGAAGTTGAACCGTGGTGTAGGTGTGTATAAAATAAAAAGAGACAGACTGTGTGTGGTTGGTTGTTCTGATGAAAAAGAATGAAACTGTAAGAAAGGGAAAAGGAGAGGATGCGCTGTATGAAATTGAGCATATGTGCAGAGTGAGATTAAACACAGAGCAAAATAACAGAGTGAGATTAAACGCAGAGTAGAATAATAGAGAAAGTTGAAGCAGAGAAGAATGACAGAAAAAGTTGATGCAGAGCAGACCTGCTGAACAGACAGACGAAGAGAAGAATTGCAGAACAGTTTGTAGAAGATCAGATTTACAGAACAGAGAAAGAGTGGTAAGAATTGATTTATCTGTGTAGTTGTCTGTGTATTCATTCTTTAATATATTAGGGAGGTTGGGAGGTGCTCGGGAGGACTATTTGTCCTCAAAGGTTCAAGTGGGAGCTTGAACACAGGAAGTTGTAGCTTCCATCTGGTTGTAGCCAGAGAAACCAGGGTGGCAGGGTGGTGCAAGGGAGAATAAGTGTTCTTTGTTATGCAGGTTGGAGCCTGTGTAATTGGAAGTTGGTGCTTCCATCCAGTTGGTGCTGGAACATATAGGGAGTTGGTGCTTCCTTCTAGTGGGTGCTAGNAGTTGGTGCTCTCAAACAAGTTGCAGCTTGTAAAACAGAGGTAGCAACCTCACATTGAGTTGGTGCTCAATTGTAGATGATGTACAGAACATAAAGCACTTCCTATCATTTCGAAGAAGAAAAGGTTTTCTCCCTTTATGGGTTTCCTTGTGAAAATCTATCTCTGTGTATAACTTATGTGTGACTGATGCTCTTTACTTTTACTGTCCATATGTTGTATACTTTTGATGATCACTTGAATAAAAGATTAATAATATTTTAATAGACTTAAAATTGTTTAAGCTCAATTACAACTGATTCACCCCCCCCTCTCAGTTGTCTTAGTAATTTCAACAGCTTGTTCTTGCAACAAACATAACATTTAACACCAAGATAATAACTATACCATAAACACAATGGTTATAGTCACTTCTTTTAAAATTTGGTTCACCGTGAAGGAATCAAACATCTTGTACCATTTTCTGGGCACATTAGGCCATACAATGATTCCTAAGTTTTCAAAAAAACCTTCTACTATGATCATGAACTAATCGTTCTGGTTGTTCCATATACATATCCTTATCCAAAAACTCCATCTAAAAAAGTTTGAACATGTAGTTGTACTAACACAACTAGTTCTAACACAACATTAATAGTAACAAGATTTTAACAACTCGTGAGAAGATTTCATGGAAATTAATACCTTCCAAATACCCTTCTGCTACTAGTCATGCTTTAAACCTTTCATTTTTTATTATGTTTGATTTTATAAAAGGAGATTCATTAAAAAATGCATCTGTGTCCATGATGATTCTCTGGGCAGTAGGATCCCACATTCTACATCCCTTAACATCATCACCATATCAAAGATCTACCTATTTGATCTAGGTCTTACTTAGAATGTTGATAAAAACATAAGAATCACAACCAAATAATTTCACATTTGAGTGATCATCAAATGACATGTTCATACATCTTTTGTAATCTTCCATTATTTTGCAACCGATGGTGACCGAGTTATGAGATAGCACAACCTCTTATTCTCACAACCATTGTTGTAACTTGGCATTACTGAGCATGCCCTTTTTATCCCATCTTCCTTTCAATAATTTTGAAGCTCCATGGATATGAACCTACCTTCATCATATATTCCAAAACACTTGATTGACCTGTCAATTTTCATTTCACGACAAATCTCTACACACATCATCATTTCTACAAACCCACCTTTCTAACCTGAACCCACTGCGCCTCCTCAAACTTTGAATTCTAACAATTTTGACCAAATCTGGCCAAGCCAACCCAAGTGAACCTTTGTCGCTCATTTCCAGGGACTTCACACTGGAGGCTGAGTGCTCCACCTTAACATAAACATTCCCTTGACCAAATTCATCCAAGCCGACCAAATAAGCCTTCACCGGTGAGCTCCAAGCCCATTTACAATGGAGTTCACCAAACCTTTTATAGGCTTCATTACATGTAATCCATAGACACAATACAACGGGCTACAAAAAAAACATGGACCCAAAAAACCATGTGTGCTTTCACCTAAAAAACCATATTTAATTCATCAAATCTTTCACCGAGTCAAGGTTAACCCAACATACATGCTCCCCCCACATATTCAATCTACCTAAATCTATGTCTAGGCTTTTCATAGGCGACCCAATAAACCAGGGGTATGCATTCCTATGCAGGTATTACAGAGGGATTCCCATTTACATGCAATCAACAATTTTTTCCACTCCAAGGTAAATATTTTTTTTTTCTTTAGGGTAACTCAACCATCACTGCTCTTGTTGTTCCCTTGATGTACAAGTAGATCCCACATCTTGAGATTCCATAGCTCAAACCTATTCTTACCGTTGAGTTTTTGTACCTTAAACTTTGAACTATGCACTTTTTCCATTAACATAAACGAAAATGCCCAAACCAAATTTTATAAAACTTGACCTTTTAAAAACAAAATAGAAAAACAATGATATAAATTCAAGGCTAAACACCAAAAAGTTTGATCCAAAAAATATTAAAAATATATATTTAATATATATATATACCTTATAACCTTTTTACTAACGAAAGAGGTTTACCCTTTAAAAATATATTATAACATCCACTCATTCTTTCCTCTAATAATGTATCCAAAAAATTCATTTTCATAATTTTTTTTGTAATCCATGCATACAAAGTCCATTTTCATACCTTGACTTTCCAAACAATGGTTATCGCTCAATGCATATACCTTGTTTTATGTGCATTCGAACCTTCAAATTAAATTGCGTTGCTCCCTTCACAACGCGTGATCAACAATGATCACTAATTATTGCTGAGAGTGAGTAGCGCAGGGTGTGAAGAAAAAATACATTATCACACCTCCTATCTAGCCGATGGTGAGATGATACATTAGTATCGTCCAACTCGACTCACTCGTTCTGATACCATTTGTTTTGTTGGGAAGCGGAAGAAAATAAAACACAACAACAATAATGGAACTATTTTTTACGTGGTAAAATTTTTCAAAAAAAAATATACACTAGGTAATGATAATTGATATTCTTATTATTTAAGGAAGAATTACAATAGTCAATCACATGTATACAATCATCTTCTCCTCTCTTCATACACATTGTGCTACACTACATTGCTCATTGCTAACTTCACCTTTATGGATATGCTCATATATATAGCTTCTATCAAACAGTTAGACAAATTGATTATAATATGATCCACTAGTTACACACATTGTTCACTGTAGTGTGCATGCATACACATTCTATTTTTAGTTAATGTTGTGTTCATGCATCCACATTGGAAATTATTGACATGTTTTCAAAAATTAATAAATAAATAAAATTGATTTTTAAATATGATAAAAATTAAATTAAATTTTATAAATTAAAAAAAAATATTAAATTAAAATAATTCAATAAAACAAAACAAAAATAATAAAAATAATTTTATATTAAAATTTTCAATTATAATAAATTTTATTTAAATAACAAATATCAATAAATTAATTTTATAATTATTAAGATAAATTTATATTAATTCTTATATTAAGAAGGTTCTATATCTTACTCTTCAATTTTTTCCATGTTTCATAAATAAGGACTTGAACACAAATTTATAATACATAATCATTTTTTAATTTTTTAAATTTTAGGTTCATGATGATGATCATAACTCTTTAGGACCATGAAAAACTAGAATCATCCAAACTTAACCTTGGTCAGCCAAATTAAGTCATACCCAACTATGATGGAATATATTCTTAAATAGTAAAAAAAAGTTAAACATGGTCAAACATAGTTAATTGTGGTCTATCATGCTCAAACATAGTCAAGAATCCTTGAACATAAACCAATTATATTCACTTGAGCCACTCGAAGAGAAAGAAATAAAGTCAACCATTAACATTGCTTCTTATCTATCCAATGGCTAAAATGAACAATCAAGTTAAGGATTGCTATTGAACATGGTCACTTGTAGTCAACTATCATGAACATTCACTAGGCTTGATAAACCATAGTTATGCACATTTAAACATAATCAACCATAGTCAATAATGGTTAACCATAGAAAACCATGGCCAACCAAACTCAATGTGACATAACCTTAAATGAATGACACAATGCAACATAACCATTCGAGGATGTAGAAATTCAACATAACATATAAGATGAATGCCACAATGTGATATAACCATTTAAGAACATCACACAATGATATAACCCTTAATGAACATCTTAATGTCACACGATCCTTGATGAATTACATAATGTGACACGAAATTTCAGCCATAATCAACCATGCCAATCATACTCAATAAAAGTCCGCCATGTCCACCATACTCAACATGGCCATCCATAGTCAGTCATGGTAAACTATGGTGAACATGTTGAACCAAAATAAACCATGATCAATGATAGTCAACCATGACCAACCATTATTATAAGGTTAAATATAAATCATCATTATTAAGTGTGATAATGTGCCATTAGATATCAGATGGGAAAGCAAAAAAGTCAACCATTGACTTTAATACTTACTCATCTTATGGCCACAATGCACATTAAAGTTAAGGATTGTTTTCATACATGGTCAACCACAATCATCCCAATGCAACATAATCATTCATCCATAGTCAATCAATTCAAATATAGTCAATAAAAGTTAATTATTTCCTACTATAATCAACATGGTCATCCATAGTCATCCATGGATCCCACAGTCATCATGGTTGTTCGACAACACAAGTATTCGAACATAGGACGAACACCTTCAATAGTCGTTCACACAACCAGATCAAAGATCAACAAACCGATGTTTTGACGTGGTAAAACCCTACGGGGAAAAATCCATGGCTCCAACCAACGTGGCCACTTGGAGCAATTTATTAATGCAAAAGAAAAATATTACATAGATATTTTACAAGAGAGTTTCTCACAATTGATCATCGCAAAATGACCCTCCATGCTCTTTAATTAGAGATCATGGACCAACCGGGTGTTGAGCCATCGATCAATGGTCGTTAAGATCGAGAACAATATGAACCGTCAGATCACTCTATGTTGGGAACATATCGTGACCATCGGATTTCCTAACTACAAATGCATACTAATGCACACTAAATAAACACACTAAGAAACACACTTTTACCTAACGACACATTAGACCAAGTAGATCTTAACTAACTCCTATGAGTCTAAATATCCTAACATCCCCCCTTAAGAACAACTTGGAATAGGATTGAAGGATTTACAATAGTGAAAAAATAGGATATGGAAGGGGGCATTAGAGCCTATCCTCCATTAATGACAACTTCCTCAACTCCTAACATAGATCGAATTTTGGAAAACTTTGTTGATGTAAGAGACTTTGTGAAAATGTTTACAACTTGATCTTTTGTAGAACAAAAGAGCACTTCAATAACTTGACCATGAATGAGCTTTCTGATGAAGTGCATGTGTAGTTCGATGTGTTTCTTGCGCTAATGTTGAACTGGGTCTTTGGCTAGATTGATGGCATTCTGATTGTCGCACCAAAGGTTGGTCGGATGGTGCTTCTATAATCCAAGCTATGAAAGGATATGTCGAAGCCACAAGGCTTTCTGACTTGCATTTGCCACTTCTCGGTACTATGCTTCTACTGAAGAAAGTGCAGTAGCCTGTCATTTATTACAGGCCCAAGTGACAGGTCCTGAACCAAGGATGAAAACATAACCTGCAGTAGACTTTCTATCATCATGGTCGTCGGCCCAATATTAATCAGTGAAACCAACCAATAAAGGAATCCCCCCTGAACTGTAATGTATCCCAAACTGAACTGTACCATGGACATAGATAAGTATCCTTTTAGTTGCTTTTCAATGGATTTCATGGGGTGTTTTCATATACCTGGAAACAAGACCAACAACAAAGGAAAGATCAGGACGAGTATGAGTCAAGTATAATAGGATACCAACTAACTAACGATAGAGGGTGGCATCAACTTCGGTAAAAGTAAAGGTGGCAGTAAGATTGACTCTAGACTGGAAGGGAGAAGGGGTTGGTTTACAATCATCCATGTGAAATCAATGAAGAAGGTCACAAGAATACTTAGATTGGGAGAGAAAAATTCCTTCATTGTTTTGAAAAACTTGGAGGCCAAGGAAATAGTGCAAAAATCCTAAGTCTGTCATTTCAAATTTCTTCTTAAGGCTGGTTTTCACATGGTTTAAAATTTTTGAGTCACTACCAGTAAGGATAAGGTCATCAACATAAAGGACAAGAATTATGAGATGTATTCCTACTTTATTGGTATAGACATTAGGATCATAATGGCATCTAGAGAATCTAGTTTCAACAAGAAAGTTGTCGATTTTGGCACACCAAGCTCAGGGAGCTTGCTTAATACCATAAAGAGATTTATTAAAGAGACAAACAAGGCTAGAGTCATTATGGACATAGCCAAGAGGTTGTTCCATGTAGATTCTTCTTACAAATATCTGTTCAAGAAGGCAGATTTAACATCCATCTGATGGAAGTCCCATTTATGTGAGGAAGCAAGGCATGAACAAGGTGGATGGAATTCATTTTGGCTACATGGGAAAAGGTTTCATTATAATCAATTCCTTCAACTTGGGAAAATCCTTTGGCAACTAACCTAGCCTTCTGTATTTCAACACTTCCATTTGATGCATTCTTAGTTCAGTAGACCCATTTACATCTGACAAGTTTTCTTCCTTTTGGAAGAGGTACAAGATCCCAAGTATCGTTTTCCATTAAAGAACAATAATCTTCATTCATTTTTGTATCCCAATCTATATCACCTGAAGCTTCTGCAAATGTCTCTAGATCATGAGTCTATGAAACTTAATCCAAAAGAGAAGAGGCTCGTTGGAACTGTGAACGTGTTCGATGTTGATCTAAAGGATCACCGACAAGACCACCAGATTCTTCTCGTGTTGAATGGACCCATCTAGAAAGCGGTGGAGCTAGAGTTGGTGTTGGTTCAAATTCAAAGGACTCGTCTAGAGGAAGGTGAGAGGAGGAGGTGGATTTTCATCATCACTGTCATCATCTGAAGAAGAAACCAGAATAGGAACAAAATAAGGCACAAACATCAAAGATGGATATCAGGATGAAGAAGGCGCAATTGTCGAATTAGGCTTGTGGGCCAAAATATTTTCATCAAATTTAACATCTCTTCTAATAATAATTTCATTACAATGTGGTTGAAGAAGTAGATAACCTTTAACATCTTCAGAATAACAAACAAATATACACTTCTCACTTTTAGGCTGCAATTCTTTCTTTTTCTCATCAGGAATCTGAGCCCATGCTATACTGCGAAATACATGGAAGTGACTTACATCTAGTTTAATTTTAGTCTGAGATTCTTCCTGTGTTATATTTTTAATATCCTTTATGGGAGTGTGATTTAGTATGTAATTTGCACAGTTGATTGCTTCCTCCCAATACTTTAGACTTAATGCCTTAGATTGGATCATACAATTATCCATTTCTTTTAATGTGTGGTTATTTCTCTCAGCAACACCATTTTTTTGTGGTGTATATGGAACAATGTGTTGCATTTGGATGCCTTGTGTAGTGCAGTAACTTGTAAAATTATTGTTCACATATTCGCCTCCATTATTTGTTCTTAGTTTTTGAATTTGATGTCCAAAATTATTTTTTACAAGGGACTTGTAGGCTAAAAACTTCAATCTTAAGTTTTAAGAAGTAAACCCAAGTATGTATGGAAAAGTCATGAATGAAAGTTAAGAAATAATTGTACCCAGAAAAAAAGGTAGAATAAAGTGGACCACACAAATCACAATGAACAAGTTGCAAAGGGCTCGATGCATGCCAAGAGGCATGTTTTTCAAAACTATCCCGATGATGTTTGTCAAGAACACAACTGGCACAAACACCATCTCTGCATGAAATAGGAGAAATACCAGTCACCATCTATTGATTACATATTTTCTTCAATAAGTGATAGTGTATATGACCACAATGCTCAAGCCAAATTTTGCTCAATTCATCGCTTTGAGCAACAAAAACTGAGGAAAAAGATGATGAACCAAAGTTTTCAAACTTGTACAACCTCGTAATATTATCATCAATTCCAGTTGCAAGAACATGCTTAGGATCATTTAGATCCTTGATTACAACTTGGTGAGGTGAAAACTCTACGGTTTTACCTTCACCTGAATGAGTGATTTGATATACTAATACAAGGTTACAAGAAAGACTTGGAACACATAATACATCATTGAAATGACTATTATCTACTTGAATTGTTCAAGATCCTACAACACTAAGAGATCTATCATCACCAACAAATATTTTCTTGGTGTTACATTCATTTAGAGAGGAAAATTTGTCTTTATACTTAGCCGTATGATAAGATGCTCTAGAATCAATAATCCACTCATCAGATGAAGAAGTACAAGTTGTATTGAAGGAGAAACCAAAATCAGAAAGTGCATGTCGATGAGAAGAAGAAGAAGAAGTAGAATCAATATTGATGTTGTGATTCTTCATCGATGCTTCTAAAGATGTGTTATTATTGAAAAATTTGGACTCATCGTGACCATCTTTATCAAAAAAGTTGCAATCTCTGTCAGTCTTTGTATTTTTCTATTTTTCTCCTGTGTCACCATTAGGAGCTAAATTTGTCGGAGAAGGTTTGGGACCCTTATGTTGCATGTTTTTGTAGCGATGATGTTGCTTCTTGGGATTCTTAGTTTTATATTTTTGTTGGGAACCTAAGACTTTGTTGGAGGTACCTACTATGTTCATTAGTCCAAGTTTTATAAGATTATCTTCTTCTCTAATCAAACCAGAAGAAAAGAACTCAAGAGTGGGTTTTATATAAGTTGTCCCTAGAGCCTCTCTCATGGCATAAAAGGTATATACAAACATATAACATTCACTCCCTAGCTTAGAGAGAATAATATAGATGCAACACTCTTCCTCCATTTTTATTTCACATTGTTCACATAAAATTATGAGTGTTTTAAACTTAGATAGATAGTCTCCAATGCAAGAAAAATCACTTGGATTTAAAGTCAGTACTTTATTTTCTAATTGTTCTGCTCGAATAATATTGATTTTACCAAACATAGTTTCAATCTTTTCCCAAGCTTCATCGGGGTCATGAATTTCTTTAAGGTGGAACCTTAAATCAGGAGAGATGGACATTCTGATTAGTCCACATGCTTCGTCACTCCTATTATCCCATTTGAATTTATTATCATCATCAATGGATTATTTTTCCTTTCCCAAGGTAATTCGATACAAGCCTTTACTTCTTAATAAATCCTCCATATGAGATTTCCATTGGAAGTAGTTGGTGCTAGTAAGGAAAAGATTACTAGAATAATCCATATTAAATATGTAGTTAATATGGATTTAAAAACTGAAAATGATGATTTGGATGGAAAGATCTTGAAAAATTATGCGATTTAAAAAAAACGGCACTAAAAATAGACTTTGGATGTGAAAGTTACGCCCTTTTAAAAAAAATCATACGCGGTAACCAAAGGACCATGTGGTGGTGTAAGTTGCTTTATGAAGTGACCCATATTTATAAAGAGAAGTGGGGATCACTTTTACAATGAAGTTGCTTTATGAAAGAAAAGTCACATGAAAAATAAATAACTCTAAAATAAAATATTAAAGCTACTTATAGTGATTCACTTTTATACTTGAAGTGAAATAAACTTTATAATTGAGCATGAATTTTTTCAAAAAATGTAACAAAAGGAGAGACTTGAACTCAAGACCTCTTACTTAATAAGGCAACTTTTAACCAAATGGGCTAGCAAAACATATTGTATTTTTGAGAAAGAGGATTGGGGGTGTTGTTGTTGTTTTGGAAGATGGACTTGGGGAGAGTGCTAAAAAAAACTCTTTTCACACAAGAATTTTGTTTTGCTTCTCAATGACAACAAGGGTTAGATCTCGATTAGCTTACCCGGAAGATGCACATTTTCCTATATGTTTCTGATTTAATGATATCGCATAGGGCTTGGGGAAAAGAGAATATGCATATATAAAATAGTAGCAACCCGAAAACAAATAATATAAAACCGAAATAAAACCAAAAATAATACTCTGCAAAACTTTTAAAAATGCATATTCAGTCTTTATATCTCTGGATCTGACTGAAATGGTTGTATTTTGGGAAAAGAAATACCTTTTCGAGTGAAACGAAAAGTGTTCCTAATTTAAATGATCACTTTGGATGCAATGGAATAGTCCTCTCATCCCATAAATGTACGTAAATGATAGAAAATGGAGATGAGGCAACTCGGCTTCACAATCTCAATCTACAACAAGAGTGGGTCTTCAAACAGGATCTGATACCATGGTCGAAAACACAGGTATTCCAACAGAGGATGAACACCTTTAGTAACCTCTCACACAACCAAATCAAATATCAACACACTAATGTTTTGACAGGGTAAAATCCTTATGGGGAAACATCCACGACCCTAGCTGAAGCGGCCACTTGGAGCAGTTTATTAATGCAAAAGAAAAATATTACACAGAGATTTTACAAGAGTTTTTCTCACAATCGATTGTTGGAAAATGACCCTCCATGCTCTTTAAATAGATATCATGGACCAATCGGGTGTTAAGGCACAAATCAATGGCCATTAAGAATGAGGAGAATATGAACCATCAGATCACTCTATGCCAGGAACATATTGTGACCGTCATATTTCCTAAGTACAAATGCATACTAATGCATACTAAAGAAACACACTTTTACCTAACGACACATTAGACCAAGTAGATCTTAAATAAATCCTAAGTGTCTAAATATTCTAACATTGGTTAACGACAATCAAACATGATTAAATATTTTCTAATATGGCCAAATTTTATTGAAAGACTAAATATATCTAAGCATTATCAAGTGTCATAATTCAGATTGCATATTGGATGAGAAAGTGACAAAGTCAACCATTGATTTTATTACTTACCTGTCTATTGGCCAAAATGAACAATCAAGTTAATGATTGCTATAAAAAATTACCAACCATAGCGAACCATGGTCATCATGGTCAACCATCTTTTATCAATAATCAAACAGGATCAACCATAGTCAATCGTGATCAACCATAGACAACCACGGCCAACAAAAGTTAGCTAAACTCAATGTGACATAACACTTAATGAACATCACAATGCAACATATACATTCAAGAATATATCAACTTGACACAATAAATTAAGGATTAGTGTTGTAATGTTACATAACCATTAAGGGATTCCATACTTTGACATAACACTTGATGAATATTTCAATTAAACATAATCCTTAATGAACAACATAATGCAAAATAACAATTTGGCCATAGTCAACAATGTCAACCATATTGAATAAAGTTAACCATGTCTAACCATAATCAACATGGTCACCCATAGTCAATAATGGTCATCATGATCAAACACAATCAAACATGATCAATGATAGTGAAACATAATCAATCATAGCCAACCATATTTCATGGAACATTGCAATGAAAAATGACAACATAGGAATGAAAATATTAACCATAAATAATCCAAGATGAATTTCTCCAAGTGACATATGTATTAAGAAACAACACACTATGACATAACCCTAGGTGAACATCATACTTTGTAACATATTCTTTGATGAATGACTTATATGTCATTACAACCTTCAAATTTGTACCTCCATTAAGAGAAGGGATTATCATAGTTCACCTGATAAATTTTACCTTCTACATCTACTTATAACTACATGAGTTACCATAGAATTGAACGAGATCCTAAGCCCATACTTTAAGATAGACATTTTCCATGGTCACCCAAGCAAAACTATATCATTTATGTTACTCTTATTAGTAAATGTTGTATAACAAACTAATTATCCATTATGTCATCCACACCAAACATACACAATAAAAGCTAACCATGTCCAACCATAATCAACATGGTCATCCATAGTCAACCTTCGATAACCATGGTCATCATTATTAAAAATAATAAAATATGATCAATAATAGTCAACTATAGTTAACCATGACCAACATTTTTTGTAAATTTAAATATAATTGATTGTTGTGAAGTGTTGTCATGTTCCATTGCATATTGGATGGGAAAGTAACAAAGTCAACCATTGTTTTTTCTATTTACCTATTCAACAATCAAAATTCACAATCAAGTTAACGATTGTTGTTAAGCATGGTTAATCTTAGTTAACCATGGTCAAATATTGTCAACCATGGCCATCATAGAAAACCTCAGTCATCCTAATGCAACACAATCATTCAACCATAATCAACCAGGACAAAAATACTCAATAAAAGTCAACCATGTCCAACCTTAATCAACATGGTTATTGTAACATCCTTAGATACTCACTGAGGAATGCTACCACAATTTTCTTTTCTCTAATACCATTTTGTAACATGCCCAACTAATCGGCTAAGCCACATTACTACCAAATCAACTATCATTCTATTTAAATGTGGAAATATAAAAAACATAAGGGGCACACTCATGAAATTATAATTAATAATTAAACTCATAAATCAAAATGACTTAAATATGTTTTTTATATTTCCACATACACAACACCATTATTATAAATAAAGTACAAAGTAAATGAAAAATCCAATCATAACATTCAAACTGTAAATGGCACAATGATTAAAAAACTTATCTTTTAAATAATATTTACACAACCAAATGTAGAAAAATGATGTTCCACCAAACCATAGACTATGCTACTCCAATTCTACTAGTATCAATTCATCCCCAAGCTGAGGGTATGAATCCACAAGGATTGAAAAGATCCTATGAGTGTCTACAGTCTACTACAATATCCCAAACAATCACTAAAAACATAGTGACACAATTCATAAAACTATTACAGCCACCCAACTCTCTTCCCCATCATCCTACAAAACCCAAGGGATGAGATTTCCTTCTCTTCATCACAATCCCATGGACAATCTCCATCTCCTCCAGGGATATAACATAGATTGGCCATGAATCTCTCTAACAGGAGATCCAAAAAACCTAGTTGCAACAAGAGTTCTCAGGCAACAATCTCACTTTCTCTTGGTTAAGTTTCTCAACAAAAAAACTCTCATAGGCATAACAAACTCATTTTCAACATAATTTTCATCTTCAAAAAAAATTCTTCAATACCCATTATGGCTTGCCACTTTTTCCCCGCACTCAACTCTTTGTTTGCCTCTCTTTTTTCTCAGTATAAAAACTACTCTATTTCCTACTCGAATTTCTCATTTTCCCATGCTTTATTGACTCTTATTTTTCTCCCAAGGATTCTTATACTCAACTCCTATTGTCATAACTCAATGGGATAACTTCCTCACTCAACCTCTTCTATTAATTCAATGATTTCAGTTCTAAATAGGTCAAAGGGATAAATGGATAAATGATAAACTCACTAATGAATATGGATTAAGACTCAAGGAATACGAAAAACCTTCAAAACCCCAATAATCCCCCTCTCTTGTGGAATCATTTCCCCCCATTACTCTAGGATACAGTTGATGATGTATTTTATTTTTTTATTTTCAATGTACAATGTTTACATATTACATATTTTGTCCATCCATCATCCATAATGATTACAATTATATAATGCTACATTGGGGATAAACATTGGGATGTTACAATTCCCTCCCCCTATAATTTGTATTTTCCTCAGTTCACATCACCATATATGTTTACATGTATACATATATAAATTATTGCATCCCAATACTAGATAATTTTGCAGTTTGATGTCTCCTACAACAATTCTGACTAGCAATATCTCGTTCCCCTGAACCTGAACAACCTAAGTGTACCCCCTTCTGTACATCGTAGTCCATGAGGTTTTCCCACTTCCCTTGCAGGGATATATCATAGGTTGGATATGAAGTCTCATAGTTGTGGCTCCGAGAACTCCAACTACACCAAATGGGAGCCTTTTTACACATACATACAAATTTACATTTAAATTTCCTCAAAAAAATGCAAAACATTGCGAGCACTCTTCTCAAATGGCCTCCTCATGCTCCCATGTGGTGTATTTAGGACCATAGTAAGTCCATTATACCTCTACCATCTTGATGGATTATCTCTTAAGAACATTGAATTTCTTGTCTAGTATGTGGACTGGCTCCACCCTAAAGCCCTCTTAGTGCTCCAACTAGATCATAGTCCAAACAATCACATGGTTAGGATCATGTACATACTTATTTTAAAAAGACACATGAAAAACATTATGAACTCTCATGGATGCAGTAAATGAAAACATGTATGAAACTGGACAGGTCCTCTCTATAACTTCAGATGGCCCACAATTTCTCACTACCGAATTTGAGAAACTTCCTAATTTCAATGAGCTCTTTTTTTCATTCTCTTTCAGAAACACATGCTTTCCCACTTTAAATTCCCTGTGTAATATGCCTTTGTCTCCATAGATTTCCTTTCTATCCTCTTCAGTATTTAAATTCTACTTGATTTTTACCATGTTGTGATTCCCAATATCATTATTCATTTATTTATTTAAGGCATAGTATTAAGGCTATTAATAGATTGTTATGAAATTTCAATGCTCAATAAGAATACTTTACTTTATTGTGGGGATTTAGTTGATTGGGGATTAATTGAAGATTAAAACTCTATTAATATAAGAAAATTGTATGAAAACATTAGCATATTGATAAGGTGACTATACATATCCCCTAAAATTGTCAACCTTCTTGTTGGAAAAAGAGGAAATGTTTGTTGAAAAAAAATCGACATCTTGATGAGAATTGGGAACTCATAAAATTGATGATCTAGCCCAGCCTAATAAACCTAACCTAGTAAGTCGATGTGATATGTTTATTTTTTATTAGAATTCGATCTTTAGAGATAAAAGCCACTATTTACTATGTATTTATGCAAGCTAGTAAATTTGATTCTCTAATGAAAAATAATAAGAGAAAACCTTATATTTATTTACTCTACATGCGATATGTGTTGAGATGACTATCATTTTATGATGTTATACTATGATGTTATGATATCATTTGGTTCAATATATTATGTCCATTCAATGTTATATATTTGATAAATATATGTTGAGGTCATATTTTGTAATACCCTTGTTTCCCCCCATCTTGTAAATAGAAATATATTACTACTAGAAGACTACGGATAGATCTGTTGTTAAATATGATGAAGCTTTTCTAAAGAATGTGATGTAAATATTTTGTTATTTATAGAGAACGGAAATTCTAAATAACTATTGAAGGAGAATGTCTACACAGGTTATGATGCCATGAGAGGGAATGGTAAGGGGAACCATGACTGGTTGAGATGATCTCTGCTAGGAAATACTCTGTTGAATTAAAAAATTTCAAAACCCAATATTTTCCTCTGGCCCATAGAATTGATTTACCAATCAATCTAGAATTCAAAAATTCCTCTTCATAAATTAATGAAATAATGGGTAGAGTACCCATCTAGAAATTTCTAATCTGACCCAAAATTTTGGGGATTTGACCCACAAAATATTGTTGGAGAAGAAAAGAAAAAGAGGAAAAATAATGGGTAGAAGATCAAAGAGGAAAACAATTGAGTATGGGAAGGAAATTTGAGTGGAGAGGAGTGGGGAAAACTTCTCTACTTCTAAGAAAATATAGAGAAGAGAATATAAACGTTTTCTAGGTGCAGGAACCATTGGAAACCATCTTCAAATCATGCTGGTAAATGGGGCCAAATTTTTTTATTGTTTGGTTGAGAAATTACAAAGGAATAAATAAGGGAGGTCATAGAGGGACTTTTGGGAAGTGAAGGCCTCCCATGTGTTGTGTATAAAAATTGTTGAAGATATTTCTGGCAATAACGACTCCCTTTCCTTGTGGATTGAAGAGTTAGTTTGTTGAGTTCTTATGGGTGAAGGAGAGTGGCATTCATATTCTCTCATATTTTGAGTAAAGGAGTTCCCCTCATGGCATCATACTATGTCTAGAGGGTGGCCAACTGAGAAGGTACCAAGTGAAGTTGTGCCTATGGTTGGGTGGAAAGTGGCACACTCTTCAACAATTCCAACTATTTCCATCTTCTAGATAAGTATTTCTTAGCAAATCTTGGCAAAGTTAAGTTCAAAAATGATATATAATGTGTTTAAGAGTAATGCAAATTAAACTCTCTTTTAAAATGACATGAGAAAGTTAGGTGAAATTGTGAGCATGTTTCAACTGAATTTCATTCTGACTTATCTCCTTACCTCTTGACTATCTGAATTCTAAAATAAGTTTTTTGGGTGAGAATGTTGATTCTTATCTAGTTGTTTAGTCCATATTCTTATCTAGAAAGTAAAATTAAATAGTTAGAACCTCTACCAAAACTCTGATCATGATCCCTTAGTTTTTCTTGAAGCTTATATACTAGAAATTTAATTTATATTAGAATTGTGTTTGGACCTTATAAAAGTATTCCAAATACTAACAAAAGCTAAAGTATTATAATATTTGGTAATAAGAAAATAATGTGAAATACAAAACCAATTTCCTAATGTGAGATAAAATCAAATTAAAAATTTAAACTATTGAGAATAATTAAATCTCACTTGGAGTTAGTAAGGAAAAAATCTTACCATAAATTACATAGTGAACTAATGTCCAAAAGAGAAAGAATTTGGAATTAGTATGGATTCCTTGAAAATAGGAATGAAATGCATGAAATTAGGGGATGAGTAATCTCTCCTAAAAACTGTTGATTTACCATGGAGAGCTTCACCTCCAGGATATTATGAAAATAATATAAACAAACAAACATTTCCCGAATAATTATATACATTTAAGTATTTAGGTATTTCTGGGCAAATATGAATGAAGAGGAAGCATTGGTAAACTTTGGTAAAATTTCATAGTTTCTCTTTAAATACTTCAATATTTGAATAATAAGAATTGTGAGCTATTATAATTACAACCTAGAAAATTTTCTTCTCTATGCGTGAGTAATTGAGATTTGGAATATTTCTATGTTTTGGGTAAAGGATCCAAGTATGTTAAGTTTACTTGATTTTATTATTTATGCTCTACATAAATTATTTGGTGCTACTAAGAATTTACTATTAAGGAATTTTATTTATCAAAAATTTAATGCATGGAAATATCTATTTTATTTTATCTCTCAATGTTTCAATAATTAAATGTATATTAGCATTACTTCATCAAAGCACATAGCATGGAACCATCTTCTAGAGTGTGATGGACAATGCATTTAAACAATACATTATTAACTATTAAGTTATGCTTGTTTGTGATTGGTCTTCAAAGTCTAGCCTTCATAGTGAAGGGAAGAGGGCATGTGAATGAGGTTCGAAGCCATCAGAGTGATGGAATATATTATATAAAGTTTAAATATATAATAATATGGAAACCCTACTCTCTTATGAATGGTGGTGAGAGTGTTGAGATACTCACATGCATTCCAAGCCTGAAATGATATAATACTCAATACTAAAAAGGTATACCACAAACCCCAAAACCTTTTTCGGAGTTGACCATTTTGAGTAAATAGAAGGAAGAACTTGAATGGAACCATCAAAGAAATGGTCTAATTATATGCGGCTTTAAATAGTTTATATTATAATACTTTCTCTTTTGTGATTGGCCATCAAAATATAGAGAGAAGGGGGAGTGTTTGAAGTCCAAAAACTTAGATGATATAAGGTTACACTTATATTTTATAATATTAAAATTTTACCCTTTTTCTGAATTTAGTTGTCTGGGATATGAGAAGAGTGCATGTGATTGATGTGTGAAATATCGAGTCTGAAATACCTAAGCTGTAACAACCTGAAGGCTTTAAAAACTATAGTAAATCTATATTTTTGTTTCAATCATAATAGGGAACTTCTTTCTTTCTAGTTGCAATATTTAACAATAAAATTTAAACATCACATAGTATATCTATAAATTATATAACTTGAATTACTTGAATTTAGTGTAAAACAATAATAATTTCAGAATTACCTCTTAAAGAAGAAAGTTGTCTTGTTGAAACTGCGTTCATGAAAGTTCTTGAAACTTCCTTCCTAAAAATATTTCCTCCTATCCAGCTAGGAATAAAGCCTCTCGATCTCCCTATCTCCAATAAATTAGATTCCCTAGCCCTCGAGCCCAAAATCCCAGCAAACAATCCACTAGTCCAAAACTCTCTCCAATTTATCTCCAATTCTCCTTCTCAAACCTTTGTCCTTTCCTATCTCGATCCCCCTCTCAAATGCACCACACCTCCTTCATTATGCCCCTCCATCCAGCCACTCCCTTCCCCCTCATAAATTTTCTATCTTCCTTATCTTGTCATTAATTCTTTACCCACCCTTAAGAAAATAAAATAACAATTCTTTTGATGGCGGCATTACTAAATTTAAAAAGGTAATATAAAATTACATCAACTCAATTATTACTTGACCTAATTTAAACTAAATAAATCATAATAACTAAAGTAATTAACTGGGTGTTACATACACCCACCCTTTAAGAAACTTCCTCTCGAAGTTATAGTAACTTGCAAAATAAGGATACCAATAACATGATTCATACATATCAATTAGATACACACATCATCAACTTAAAAATTCATACATACTAGTATACATATGCAAGGAATGTATGCGTAGCTAGCACATACAAGACTCACATGAGTACTAATGACAATAATTATCACATGTAATGAAATTCTAGTATGCTTTCAATCCAGTCAACAATGTTATTCATTTCATAAAGAGTAGAAAACCATTTAAAATATTTGCATAATCCTTCCATTACAATAATTCAATGATATTCACTTAGATAATTGTATTTTATTTAAGCAAATTTTAAAAAATAAAAAGGAAAATAAAGTAGTTCTTCTATAAGATTAAAACTCTGCTCACTCTCAACTACTTATAATCATCCTTCCTCCCTAACCTACTTCCATTTTACATCACTATCCATCCTCTGTTGGACTATCCTATAGCATCAACTATATTGACCTAACTCTATATAGAGCTCATAAGTGGAAGTGTCAACTACCTTGACCAAGATTCCCCAACAGGTAATTGGTAGTCATCATCAACGTCTAGGGGAGTGTGATATAACACCATTCTCCCATGACTCTAGGTTTCAAAGGATACACGGTGGGAAATGCCTCAACCCCTCATGATAGAACTAGGGTCAACACCCAATCATGGACTATACAGTGGATCTGTGTTGTTGGGATTTTTTCATTGTATATTCAGTTTCAGGAAGGTTTTCTACCTGAAAAACCTGCACTTTCCCACATATCATAACAATGCATTTGAGCCAACATAATTCCACATACAAAGATTCATACCATTTTATTTCTCATTTTATGTTCACAACATCAACCCTTTATTATCATTATCCTTTGGCTATTCCATATCCCATCAACCTGTAGATTAGTTATAACACTAAATCATACATATCAATACATTATTATCATGTAAATGCATTTAATCATATCATTAATTCAGTACCCATGTACCAACAAATTTAAACATAAAAAATTTCAAGCTAGAAATAGGTTGTGTAATATACATCATAGTTCGAATAACGATAAGCATTCATTGAATTAACATTCACATAGGTCCATATGTATACAATTCTAAGTGTATCCTTAATAGATTCACATTAAATAAGAAAATACGATACTATTAGGCCATAAGTAATTCTAGTTGTCTAGTCAAAATGTGGCATTACATACACCCAACCTTCGAGAAACATATTCTTGAGCTAATAAAACAAAGTGAGGGATGATCTTGTTGTAAGGTCTCTGCACCCTCCCATGTAGTAGATCCTGGGATATATTTGTCCCATTGGACCTTAACTTGGTATACCAGAGGATTCCTGAGTTTTTAGAGCCTATGGTCCAATATGCGTAATGGTTCAACCATGATGGTTCCTGCATCTGAGACCTGGAATTCCTTCCAATTCAGTTTGTGAGATTCGTCAGCCACATAATGACATAGAATAGATACATGAAAAACATCATGATTTTTATGCAAGTGTGATGGCAGTACGAGGCGATAGGAAATGATTCCAATTCTCTCTTGGATTTGAATGGTACTATAAATCGAGGTGACAACTTTTTCCCTTTCCCAAACTAAATGGTAATCTTATTAGGCCTGATACAGATGAAAACTTGATCTCACACTTTATAACTTCGGTCATTCCTATGTGCATCAACATAAATTTTATGTCTATCATGTGCTTCCTTTTGTCGTTTTCTAATATGAATCTCCCATTCCTCCATCTATTGAATCAATTAAGGACCTAGTATCACTCGGTCTTCTAACTTTTCCAAACTTAACGGTGTCCTGCATGGCCTCCCATACCAAGATTCACAAGGTGGCATTCCAATTGAGCTGTGAAAATTGTTATTGTAGGTGAAGTCTACCAAATGTAGATACTTATCCCAATGCATTTGAGTATCTATAACATACATCCTAAGCATGTCTTCCATAACCTAATTTACTCTCTCAGTTTTCCCATCCAGTTTGGGATGATATGTTGTGCTCAAGTTCAACTAAGTTCACAATGCTGATTGCAAACTTGTCTAAATCCTAGAGTGTAACGAACCTCATCATTACAACAACAACTCTGATAACAGGTGCAATTTTTTTTGTGTGTGTTTAAGGTGTGTGCGTGCGTGTAGAAGTAACAACACACTTGGCTCTATGTTGCCACTCAATGACCAATAAGACGCAACCACGAAAAAAGTAAAACTGACCACCCGCCCGTCCTACCCTACAAGGTTAGGACCTCCACGACACATAATCAACGCTCAAGCCCAGGTTCCCATCGATTTTAACCATTTAAGGTCTCAGGGCTGGCGACTGTTCTGAGGAACATGGAGGTGTCTACATCCCGCCCGACACAAGCAGACCAAGCAATGCAAGACAACCAAGTACAACCTAATCAACAGAAAACCTGTAACGACCCGCCTCGTTACAACAACCATTATAGTATGCTAACTTGGGGTAATTTATGGTACGTAATTCCAGGACATTCCACCATATATGTTTTATTAACAACGATAGTTTACACCAGCATTACAATAAGATAACCATATCGTTATGTTTTCTAAGGATAACCACATTGCAATAAAGACAA
>ML776604.1:453450-478450 GCA_009831015.1 Picea engelmannii
TCTGCAAATCGTGTGTGGCCCCTTTACTCCATATGTGAGTCTGGTCGGCAAGCTATCGTCAGCCTGCATCAACAATAATCATGTCAGAAATGTCAACAACAAATCATCAAATCGAATGAAACATCATAGTAAACATATCACCCGAAAGCACACTCCCTGACTCAGTCCATAGTCCAAGGGGGTTCTACCGATGCCTCTGCATCCTCAAGGTCAAAAACCTTGCACACTCAATAAAACTGAGTCAATAGCACCTGTCTACATCAAATAGTAACACATCATGTCATCTGTCAATCGCATCATAATCAAGTATAAATGGTCTAACATCATAAAATTCCAGATCACTTGCGAGCAAGTGTCCTCAAATAATAAGTGTTCTCAGTGCGCCAGAGCGGGATGTTACATCTTTGAAATTTAAAATGTGTTTGTCTTAACAACTGGGATTGGGACTCCCGGGGAACATAAATAAAATATACACAAGAATGAAGATTTTAAAAGGAATATGGTGGGTGGTAGAAGAACAACAAGGCCTGGTAAGAAGAAAAGAGAAGTTGCCATTCTTCAGTTAAACCTTGCTAGTGAAAGAGGTGGAATAACTGGATGAATAACCTGATAAAGAAAGAAAAGATGTGATCAACGTAAACTTACTATGATGGTATCTCCTTGTTTTCAATTTCTTGTTGGTGTCCTTTTATTGTCTTCATTAATGGTTACAGGAACGTATCAACAGTTTCTTGCCCCTCGGTGGTTAATTTTTCAATCACTTTCTTAAACCATTCTTGGTTCCACGTTTTTTTCATGTCGTATTTTGATGTTGAAAAACTCCCCCTCCAAGTCTCTTAGATCAAGGGAAATTCCATCTAATTCTTATTCAATCTCCTGATTTTTCACAGACTAATCCACTAGCTAGTTTTTTATGCCATCCTTATCATATTCAAGTATACCATAGAACTTTACGACTGACAACCCCTTGAAAATATCAACATGTTCTTCAAACTGTATCTTTGTGAGGAATATTGAGTTCAGAATCAGTTTTGGGTCTTCTACCTCATTAGTACAACCGGCTAAGTATATATTTGTGACCTAATTGAATAATTCTTCCCTCTTTGATATATATTGGTTGCATGCCTGAACAATATTACTCAAGTTTTTTATCTTTTCTTTTCAGCATGCGTTCGACTGTTTTATCCGACTTGGGGAGGGAAGATCCTCATCTCTTCTCCTTATTTATGTCATCTTGGGAACTCTATTTCCAAAGGGTAGTACAACATCAAAGTAAAAACCTTATTCATTTATTAGGTTGGATTGCAAATACTCGTGGAAGGAATGCGCCCTCGATCCAAAAGAAGTAATGTTTTTTGAAGTTTCCCAAGCCTTTGTGACTAATGTCATTATTTTATTAATATTTATCTCCACATAGCTCTTTGCTAATGTAATTAATATTGAGGATCATTTTAATTCAACAACTAGCATGGTGGGTCCAACGATTGTCAAAGGACTGGAAAAGTCATTAAGGAGTCCTCCAATTCCTTGATCCTTTCTTTCAATTTTGTGTTCTCTGCGTCAAGACCACAAATGGAGTCATCCAATGCATCATTGTTTTCTCTATGAATTATAGAAATATGGTAAGTCCACATATATTTTAAGTCAACCTCTGAACAATATTTTCCTTTCTTATTATTTACATCACTTTTCTCAATGATCATATTTGTGGATTCCCTGTCTAAAACAACACTCTGAAAAGAAAGTGACTCTTCTTTGTTGAAGGTCTCATTCTCAATGATTTCTAATGATGGATTCTGGTGAGGCATGTTCCCTAACTCATCCAGTGGGGGAAACATTTTCTTTGTGTCTCCCTCAATATCGATATATTCAAGGGAGAAGTTATTGATGTCACTCCATATGCACTGGTATTCTTCCTCTTACACAACATTTTTCCTCGTTTTTATTAGAGGAATCTTGTGTGATCTCTTAATTTTTCACGGTAGGGGATTATTTTCTCCTCCACCACTTGAATTATTATTGGTCACTTTTCTAGATGGGTGGGATACTAGAGCATTGCTCCAAGATGTTTTAGTCTTAGGAGTAATAGTTGGGGACTAAGCACTCTTCTAGTTGGGACCCTTACCTTTTTGCTTGTAAAATTCATTGGTATTGAGTATCATTTCCAAGTCACCATCATTGTGAGTAGGAGCGCCTAAGTTATTATCTTCTTCTTCACTTAGAACAGTATGGATAAATGAATTGTTGAACCCCACTGCTATCATATGTTCCACAAAAATTATGTTAGGGTAAAACCCTTTTATATTTTAAATATACTTGAGATTCAGATTCTAGAAGTAGTTTGAAAATTCATCGATTTTGTTTATATTTATGAATATAAATTCCCTAATTTTCCAAGGCAAGGGTATGAATCGCTTTTTTTTCCTCATGAAAAAAGTGCAGCCATAAATTATATTGCCTTGCGACTTCTGTAATAAACATTCTATCAGATATATGGCATGGAAGAAAGAAGGGATTTTCCTTAGAACTGAATATCCTGATAACATTGTAACTTTTCATTTTCTCCAACATCCCCTTTTTATCCAATAATTTACTTTATTGATCAGATATTATGGGGGTATCTTTTCCAAATAAAAATCCTTTTAAAACTGAGACAAAATCATTATAAACTTCATAGAAATGCAAATAAGCTTTATGTCTCCACAATGCTTAGTACCAAAAGGTAACTCAGTCAATTTCATAGTTCACCCTATTACAGATAGACAATTTAGGAAATTGACAGCAATATTCTATCGCAAACACCAATAAGAGGCCATAAATAAATTCTTATCTTTTTTGTACTATGACAATTAGGAAGAGATTACAATGGAAATCAGTTTTCCCCAATTGAAATGCCTTTATCTTTAAGAATGTAATATAATATATAAATAATCATACGAGAAATGTTGTTGGTACTTTATTGTCCTTTCACCCTTGTGAATAACCAAGATATTTCACAAAAGGGGTTTTTGATTGAGTGGACCTGCAACCTAGTAATATCTCAAGGGATGGTTGCGGGATTCTCCAAGAATTCATGAAAGAGGTCTAAGTCATTTTCATGATTTTTCAGGAAATCCCTGCAATCCTCTCCTTTGAAAGTAAGTGTTGGTTCAGGGAGTTTCAACGTCTTACATAACACTTGAGTTGAAATATATATGGGAGAATGGTCTTGAATTTGAATAATCCATTGACATGGTATATATTTCTCAACAAACCATGCAACTAGTTCCCTGCAGTAAAAAACCTTAGGGACAGACCTTGCACGAGAAATTTTGGAAGTCCAGAACAATTCCTTCTGAGAAGAAGGGGATGAACATTAAGAATATTCTCTAGACCATTGAAAGTTATGGTCCTCAAGCCCAAAAATATTCAAATTATCACCGTAGAACTTCTATCGAGTTGTTTCTTCCATAAGTTGATGAGAGTAATTTTTTTTTAATCCAAATAATATTTGTAATGAGAGCTTGAGAGAGATAACAATAATATAATGTTCGTCAAATCATGATTTGATGTGGTTTAATGAAAACATATCCTCGATCCCTTCACTTATTAATGAATATATTCATGGAACCTGGAAGATGAGTTAGTAGCATTAAACCATTATTAAATGTGTATTGGTAAAATCATGAGGGCATGGACGAACAAGAGAAATTAGGATTTGGGAAATTTTGTGAACCCGCCAACACAGGAACCCGCAAACTCACGGTTGTGAAAGGTAAAAAATTGTATAAGTGTTGTAATGTGGTGGGTCAAGCTCAATATAGGAGAGATGATATACTTAGGAGATTAGTGAGTCTGATGGTCATAATGTAGATCATGGATTTTGGGTGCAAAATGGATATCGTGGAACTTGGAATGTGAAATCTAGAAACCGCGAACCCGCGACTGCAAAAACAGTTAAGTATAGAATAACACAATGGTCAATAAGACTCATTATATGGGAATATGAATGGAAGTGATAACCCATGATCCCTCCAACTCATGAACCCACCATTCTAAAAAGAAAAACGACTAAGTATAGTAACTAGAAATGGAGAATAGAAGGGAGAAAAGAGAAAGGGAATTTGGGTAAGTATAGAAGAGCAAGAAGAAATGGAAAAAAATAAATTTGGAAGATAGAAAGCGGAGGGAAAATCGAAAGCGGGAATTTTTCTCAACAACTAGCTCCAACTATGGGATGATAACCCCCTGTGGGTTGTTAAGAATCTATGATCTCTATGACTAGGCGCTTCTATCTATTGGGCTATGGAGTCAAAGTAAGAATATACAAACCGAAGAATACAATTATGTACAATGAGAATGAGAAAGTTGTAGGAGAATAAAACTTTTAAATGTTTCTCGTTGATGGGAAACATTAATATTTTACTCTTCATGTCTTGGATCATATAGGAGCTAAAACCCAGGATCTTTTCAACAATGTATGGTCCAATCCAAAGTGCTTCAAACTTTGTATGCATCGATGATTTCTCCTTGGCCTTGTTCCAAAGAAACAATGGTTCTCCCTTCTGAAAATTATTTACAGTCGCTCTCTGATCAAAATATATTTTGACACTTTGGTCCCTCTAAGAAGTTCGATTCAGGGCTTTGCTTCATTCTTCTTCTAATTTCAACAACTAGTTGATTCTCCTTTGGATAGGTGAACTGTCTTTCGTATCTTCTTTATTAACCACAAAATTCAAGACATTGAGCTCGAGGCTAATTGGAATTTTTTCTTCTTTCCCATAAACCAATGTATACAGGAAAATCTCAGTGTTGTCCTTTGGATTCATTCTTCTTTCCCACAACGCGTCAGTCAGCTTCAGATTCCAATTCCTTTGGTTCTTGTAAATAGTTTTCTTTGGTATCTGAATAAGTTCTTTATTTGTGGATTCAACAAGAACATTGCCTTGTGGATAATGATTTGATGATTGACCCATGATGATTGCATATTCTCCACAAAACTCTGTAAACATTGACCCGAGGAAAATAGAACCATTATGAGTGATCAATTTTTCTGCGACACCAAATATTGATAGAATATTATCTTTCAAGAACTTAATCAACTCTTCAGAATCAACTTTCTTTAACATGCCACTTATTTTGGCCATTTCATGAAATAATCTATAGCTGTGAGAATGTACATATGTCTCTTTCTTGACTTCGGATTAATGGGCCTGACCACATCAAGTACCCATTGGGAGAATGGTTGTTCTAAAATTATGGGTTCTAAAGGCATCGCAAATTTCTTCATTTTTCCTGAAAACTACTGGAATGATACACAATTCCTTATTGTGGCATATGAGTCTTTGAATATTGATGGCCAATAGAACCCAAGTCTTATTATCTTATGGGTGGTGGCAGTAGGTGCAAAGTGTCCACCACATATTACTTTATGGAATTATCTCATCAGTTCTTGGGCTTGGTTTCTATCAATGCATCTGAATAGTATAACATCATATTTCTCTTGAACAATATATCAGTAATCAACACATACTGATTTTCCTTCATCTTCAATGTTATTTACTCCTTAGAGTTCACAATGACAGGAAAATTCCCAGACCTCAAGTAGAATTCAATGTCTCCATACCATTCTGAATCAACCAATGGTTCTCCTACTGAAATTGAAATCATGCCATCCACAAAATCACTATTTGTTATGAACTTGCATAAAACTTTTCATTTGACATCTTTCAAAGGTTTACTTTCAATATCATATTCTTGTATATTTGCTAGCCAATTAGCCCTTTATTCCTTCTCTCAATTGTTGATTCAAAAGAATCTTCATTGGTGATGAAGGAACATAAGCAATAACATGGGAGCTCAATATGTACGTCTGAAAGTGTGCCATCGCTTTTACAAGAGCCAAGACTTTCTTTTCCAGTTCTAAGTACCTCGATTCATAGTCAGGTAAGTTTTTTCTCATGAAACCGATTGGGATTTATTCACCTTTGGTATTCTTTTGATTAGCAACATATGCAACAATTTTCCCTGTATAAAATGAATAGATGATGAAATCCCTTTGAAAATATGGACTAATGAGGATTGGAGCTGTGGTGATTTCTCCTTTGATATTATTGAAATCCTCTAGATTATCCATTGTCCATTCGAACCTCCGTTCCCTTTTCAACGACAAATTGATTGGCTTCACAATACTTTCATAGTTAGGAACAAACCTTCGCACAAAATTAATCTTGCCGAAAAATGATTGAACTCCCTTCTTGGATGTCGAGGGGTTGAGCTCATTTATTTCTTTAACTCTTTCTAGATCTATATAAATCCCTTCCTTCACACAATATGGCCCAACAATTTTCCTTGAGTTACATTGATTAAGCATTTATTTGGATTTAAAGAGACACCATATAATCTACATCTTTCAAAAACTTTTCTTAAATGATGGATATAATCATCCCTTGTTTTTGAATTCACTATCGAGTCATCTTGATAGTATGCCATAAAGTTTCCTATCAACCCACTAAATGAATGATCCATTTCCTTTTGGAATGTGGCTCCAACATTTTTCAAAACAGAGAGCATTATGGCATATGCATATGTCTCCCACAATGTTATGAATGTCATAATTTTCCTGTCTTCCTCAACAACCAAGAATTGGTTATATCTAGAAAAACCATCCAACGTGGACATGAAGGTTCATCCAATGAATTACTAGAGAAGGAAATCAGTATTAGGTAAAGGAAATTTATCCTTTATGCTTTCTTTGTTAAGATCTCTTAAATCAACATGCATCTGGATTTCCCCAGTCTTTTTTCTTACAATCATCAGATTTGAAGGCCAGTCAGAATGCTTAATGGATAAATTATTCCTACCTTCTTTAATTTCTCCAATTCAATTGTTACTAGAGGTTTCAGTTTGGGATTTATCATACTAATTTTTTTCTTTATAGGAATTTTTTCTTCCCTCAAAAGAATGATGTGTTGGAATATCATTTTATCATAAGATTTCAAATCATCATAGGTACAATAAAACACATCATTGTATTCTTTAAACAATGTGCCATATTGATCAACTTCTTGAGTGGTGCAATCAACTCCTAACTTGACATATTTTGGGGAACTGTCAGTTCCAATATTAACTTTTCTTGTCTCTTGGACTTTTCGAACTAAAACTTCTTCCAAGAGATTCTTAACATGATCATCTTTCATAAAAAGAGGCTCAAATTGTATACAATCTTTAGGGATATGAGACATGTGATCGTCTTTATCGTCATCATCATTCAACATAAAAAATTCTAGATGTTCATCATTCTCAAACACTTGCGAATATTCCATTTTATTGGGCACAGAAGGTTAGAATTCTCTTTCTACTTGAAAATACGTTTTTCTTTGTATATCATCTAGGTTCGACAATGAGGCTGCCAAGGCCAATGAATCTGCGTTGTGATTTTTGTCCCTTGGAATGAAAGAAATCTTGAAGGAACTAAAATATTCCATCAATTTGTTAACCCTTTTGAAATATAAATCGAGACTTTCTTTTTTTATTTTATACCTCTGGTTGACCTGATTAATCACCAACTCGGAGACGCCAGTCACAATTAGATGTTCTATTTTCATTTCCTGTGCGAGGATCATCCCCTAAATAAAGGCTTCATATTTTTCCTCATTATTAGTACATGGAAATTCCATTCTAATAGCATGTGGATGCACAACCTTACTTGGTCTCATAAGAACAATTCTAACTCCATTCTCGGAGTTTGAAAAAGCTCCATTGAGTGACATCCTCCAATATCCTTCAAAAAAACATTTTTGATTCTCTACATATTGAACATGATCTATGATTTCATTATGGCCCATGTCTAGGATGACATAGTTTCCAATCTCATCATATATATAATCCTCCATTAATTTTCTATCCTTATTCTTGAAAGAGACAATTTTCCTAGGTTCGTGAGGTAACTTCACCATTTCTCCTTTGCTTGGAAACATCATGCAACTTCCATGATTCATTATATATCCTTCGATCATGTATGTCCAATATATTTCTAGCAAAAATCCATATGTCGTAGGAAAGTCTACCACAATAATATTGAAAACTGTAATAATATGGGGGCCTGCCATGATCTAGGCATAAAATTCCTTGATTTCTCCATAAGCTAGAACCTTTCTAGAATCAATTGCATATATGATTTCACCCATTTCATAATACTTGGTGCAACTCATGCCCAATGCCTCCATGACCACTAGTGGCATGATATTATTTGTCGCACCAGTGTCAACTAAACATTTATGTAGTGCAACATCATGATTTTTAATTGAAATGTAAAAGGGAGGAATTTTACCTCTCAGCTTGGCATTTGACTAGTTTTGGCCTTGTTTAAGACTGGTAACGTCAACTTCTACTCTTTTAGATGGATTTTCCAACAATTTTAAATTTTTTTCCCTTTGTTGGGGAATCTTCACCACTTCTGTAAAAGGAATATTTATCCTTAATTTATTTAAGACATTGTTGACAGGTGTAAGTGACACACTGTCAACTGGAAGGTCAAATCCGGACCAGGGTTGTCTAAATAACCCAAGCCATTTGGAATGAAATGACCTGACAGGTTTAATGACTCTGTTGGCCAACTAAAGTCCTAAAAACAGTAAAATAAATAAACTAATCTAAATATATGATTCTAACAAATGATATATTACTTACTAATGTTTATTAAAAAAAAACATGAATATACAAATGATTATAAACAATCTATATACAGTTTACAAGATTTACCTGAAATCTTGCGAAAATGAATGTTCATAATAATGTTTCAAAATAAGATAAAGTAAGAACATAAATCTTTTTTCTTTTTTAATGTTTAAAGGTTTTAAACTAATAAATACTAAGAAAATGCAATTGAAACAATGACACAGAAATAGTCAAATCTAATTAATGTAATCATCGTCTCATTCATATATAAACAAATATGAATAAAATAAATAAATGCACCTACTAACCTCTCACTGATCAGTAGTACTAAGTTAAATTAATCTCTCTGTATTTGCATGAGCTCCTCTTAACCCGTGTCAAGTGTAAACCTATGACAAAAGAAAGCATAATACTTCCTGAAGAAATTCAAGGAAGTGTTTCATATTCTGCAGTGAGTTTATAAAGACAGAAAAGACAAATAATTATATATCTTGTGACGTTGAAACGTCCAATAACTGGAAATGAAATAAATTTTGATTCTTAGGAATGGTGTTACCAGCTATCTAGCATCAGATGTAAACTCAAAACACTTGAATAGATGATCAGTCACATATATAAACTAAACCAAAAGATAACGAACAACATAAAGAAAAACATGATATAAAATATTATGTTCAGAACTGACTAAAGCTAATTCGACACACATAACATTTCACATGAAGAAATTATATGAGAAGACAATGTAAAAAACACTGTGAAGTCTACACAAGATGAAATCCAAAGAGTAAACTTCTTTCTCATATAGTTTCAACAAAATATGTTCATCATATGGTCCAGGAAGAACTTTTGGGATAATAGACTCTTAAAGATTGAAGAAATTAATATATAAATGATAGCAATTAATCAATGCATAATCAATTATTCAAAAAATATGAAGATATTATAATGAAAATAAAACCATTTTACTCATAGGACAAAATCCATTAAGCAACCCGAAATTCCATATTCTTCTTTGAAAATACTTGTCCATTCTTCCAAAGATTTCAACCATCCATTACTCCATTTGAAAAAAAAAAAGTTTACAAAAGAAATAATATACAAAAGAGAAAGGATAAAAATATTCCTCAATTTATTGGATCTACATGGCTCTGAACTTTCTCATATATTTATACAATGAATGAACAGTATGGGCATCACTAATAATTTTCTCCACCTGAAATTTTCCTCGTAAAGAGACACAAATATCTCTTAGATCATGCATTTGTTTGGGAA
The DNA here is from genome assembly GCA_009831015.1 of Picea engelmannii. Classification (NCBI taxonomy): domain Eukaryota; kingdom Viridiplantae; phylum Streptophyta; class Pinopsida; order Pinales; family Pinaceae; genus Picea; species Picea engelmannii. The sequence continues at coordinate 463,381 of ML776604.1, forward strand.
AATTTCCAGTAGTAACCTAAATGGGTCCATTTTGGAGATGGGTTTTCAACCGTTTCTTCAGATTCCTCAGGGTTTGGCTGCAATCAGTCCTACAAAGTCTTTTTGTCTATTCTTGACGTATTTCCAAATTTTATCTATTGTTGTTCATAAATTTATTAGCACCAATCCAATATTATTTTTGGATCAATCATATTGAACATATTTAGTTAATAAAATCAAGCCATGATCAGATCTGTACTAAATAATTGATAATAGAAACCTGTGAAACGAAAAGAAACCTAAATTAATAACCTAAAAATTGCGAATAAAACAAAATCTAGAACAATAAAATTAAAATGAATTTAAACTAACTATAAGTTCGAAACAATCATTGTTTATATTTTCCTTTCAAATATGATCTTAAAATTCTAGAAGCTTCAAGTTGATGGTGAGGAGAAAAATATTAATTTTGGGTTTTCACAAAATCAAACAAATCATAGATAATTCTTTTTTATTATTTTTATTTTTATTTTGAAATGAGATGCAAAATGAAAAAAGAATTTAATTAATTAATCCCACCAAATGATTTTGTGAAAATGAGAAACCAACCAAGATATTACTTGATGAAGTATTGAACCCATTATTCAAAATAGTCGAACTTTCTAATGAGGAAAAGAATGAACACATAATCACAATTTAAACGAAAGTAAACAATTCATAAAAATTAACGTTTTTGTTTAAATTGAGATTTCTATGCTCGTTTCTAAAATTTGACATATACTCTTGTAATGAATGTCTCATACTATAGTGAATGTATTAAGTTTGTCTCAAAGCAAGCCAAGGTATGGAACTATTTGAAGAGGTTGATTTTGTAGCTCATTATAATTATCAAGATTCTAATGGGGGCCCTTTAAATTTTGTAAAAATTTAGGGGGAGTTGTTGGGGCCCAACAAATAGTGACTTACTGGGCGAAGCAATTATCTTTGATCTAGTAAGATTTCATCTCAGGAAAGAAGAATAAGAGTTGGATATAATTTTAAGCTTCTTTGAAACAAATCGACTTTAATATTACACAATGTTAAGGCTAACTCAGATTTATAGAAAAATATCAGAAATGAAGAAAATAATGTTTTTATAGAGGATTATAACCTAAAGTTGTGTTTTAATAAAAGAGTCACGATGTTTATAAAAGGACTTCAATACTATTGACAGAGCCACTGCTTCCAACAAGCATCCATAGCCTCGACAGGGATGTCATTTAACCCACTCAAATGCTTTAATTCCATCCAATAGTTGTATCCACATGATGTATACTTCCATAAAAGGTAATTTAAAAGAATATAATTTCTACCTGTCAACCCGACATTGCTTCGTTGCCAGTAGTCATGTTCAAGTACCCCGACGACTTTTTCTTGGTATCATGTGTCACCACCCCTTCTTTGCAACTACAAGCGAACCAGAGGTGCAATTTTTTTTTTTGTTTGAAAGGAAAGCTGGTGATGACAACAACAATTAACCATGCAACTAATGATGAACGCAAGCATGCAGTTTAGGAAACAGGCTACTATGACTCCCCTCATTGGCACAAGAGCAACTGGGAAAAACATGCGTAGACAAAAAGGAGAAAACGACTACCCGTGCGACATAAACAAGACACGCCTACAAGATTAAAGGACAACATCCCCTCCTGACACAATGACCTTGACGAACAAGACTAGAACCTCAAGGCACACAAACCAAATGCATGAAGGCATTCCACCCATGCGCATAAAGTAACTTGCCATGCTCATCCACACTCACACAAAACGGATCGACTCTGACCAAGTTCTCTATCGCCGATATCCAATAGGGTGAGCCATGATCCCCTCATTAGGAATCATGTCGTCCCCAGGTGATAGATGCATCAATAACCTTGGTACAACACATCCTATCTGGAACAAGGACTCTATATAAAGATGATGCGCTAGAAATCGAATACCGAAAGGAAAACCACACCCATACCCCAACAACAGGTTGACGAAACACCAGAGGACAACAACAAGGGATGACACAACCCAATACATGACATCGTCAATAACCCAACCAAACACCCAGTCTAAACTAGTCAATGATTACAATCTATTTTAACATTGGTTACCATTCTAAAAAGGGGCACGTCTAGAATACAATTAGTCATTAATGCACCCACTAATTTAACGTTAAATACAATCAATCTAGTAAGTCTAAGTAATAAATACTAGAACTATAAACAATAAATACAATCTAACCTCAATTATAAATCAAATTAGCAAGGCTAAAATTTGCAAATTAGTCTTTACTCACCAATCTAATTTTAATCATTATTACAATCTAACTCGGAAATTCTAAATTAATCCAAAATCTCAATCTAACTAGCCATTAACTTTAAATAATAACATTAACAATCTTAATGTAGAATGATACCAATATAACACTTATGAACAATTAAATCTCAACATGTTGTCTAGCTATATTGACCGAACTAACAATACTAGTTGTCTATTAACATTAAGAAAGAAACTACTGACTATTAACATCGTTGTAGCAATTTAGCATGGCAATTAACATGGAAATTAACAAAACAATTAATATTGCAATTAACATGGAAATTAACATGACTAGTAACCTCATTGTAGCAATCAACATCGTCATTAACATAACTGCTGACCATTAACATCGTTATGGAAATTAATCATTAAGAAGGAAATTGTTGACCATTAACTCATTGTAGCAAATAACATGGCAATTAACATGACCAATTACATAGTTGTAGCAATTGATGTTTGGCAGTGAGAATGTTGGGTAAACACTCAATTTGAAGGAGAATAAAAAAAAAATACAAAATTGCAGAAGGGTCAACTCGTGGTCATTCAATAGCCAAAACCTAGTCGACATTTAAGGCAAATTCGTGTCCATTCAACAAAAAAACTCAATCAATCACTTAAGGGAAAAAATTGTCTAATCAACAACAAAACTCAGTCAATCATTTAAGGGAAAAATGTGTCCATTCAACAGAAAAAAGCAATCAATGTTTAAGGCAACTTGTGGTCTTCAAAGCAACAACACAGTCATCTTTAATGACAATTCATGGTAATTAATAGGATTTATTCTAATCATTGCACTATGTTAATTTTGTGGTAATTTATGGATCAGTTTTAATGTTGTAATTTCAGTGAAGAAAACGTGGTGAGTTCAGTGATCAAACGTTGTAGACTTAGTGATAAAATGCTATAATTCCAATGATAAATACATAGTAATTTTAGTGGCAAACTGGTTGTAATCAGTGATAAAGATTCCTTGCATTCAATGATAAAAACACGTCGATGAAGGATGAAAAAAAACGATGGTAAATTCAGTCAATGTCAGAGAGAATATAAAAACGAAGGAGGTAATTCATGGAAAGAAATGGTCACAGTTTTCTCAGTGGAGAAGGCATGGTCTCTTGTTGGGATTAAAGGTGATTTGCAGAGGTAAAAAAAAACTTTGGATGGCGGGCTTAATCAAGAGGAAAAATTTCCAAGAAACGGGCAATGATTCATGCCCAAAAAAAAAATAGCTAGCACTAAAGTGAAGAATTCGTAGTGGTAAAGGTGTCATAACAGGTCAGGGTTACAATCACAGGCTAAAATTCGTTGAGTTATAAATTTGTTGAGTTTAAACATTCCATAATTTACTAAGGTTAACCATTGAAATAATTTAATTCGTTGGGTTATATCGTTATTAAAATTCCATCTAAGACCAGAAGTAAAGTTCATTTTAATCTTTTATACACTAGCTATCAACGAAAGAATGTAGTGGTCGAGAACGAAACAACTGACCAGAAATGAAAAAGGTTTGCTGGGAAAATTTCGCCCCCAAGTCAACGAAGTGCAGTCGAAGAAGTAGCAATCACCAGGAAAAAAAATGAAATATAAAAATGTAGGAATGTCCATCAAGATATAAAAACAAGGTATAAAACGAGATAACAAACGAGATAAAAAAAACGTTGAGTTTAAAGAAAACTTCATCATCAATCAAATTTTGTAGGCTTAAATAAACGCATCAGGGCACAAGACAAAGAATCAGCCAAGGACAAACAACAGAGGTAGATGACTGACAGAAACATCCTTCACTCATCATCCACGCACAGAAAAGTAGGGCGTTGAGATCCATAGGTCTATTAATGCCGAAGCAACGACCGTAGATCAGGCTCCTGACCGACTTCTCAGGCGAGGACTGATGAACTAGGGATGAAGGAAAAAATAAACCGTAATCATCACAATCAATCAACCATACAATGGTCAAGACATGCAAGGATCGAAGGCCATGGGAAATCAACATCGAGCTAAAGGCTATGGGGAAAAATTCATCCATCAACTAGAACACTAAGACAATCATTTTCCTTACCTAATTAAACATGCAAAACCAAAATCATAAATCATACTAACAATCTACCATGCAAAAATAAAGGAAGTGTATCGTTGCCCAATCACCCTCTCTGGGTTTATGTCCCATGCAATTCATGCCACTACCTCTTTTCGACCGATGAGACTTCACCGGTACCTCCCAGCCAATGCTAGGGGTAATATTCTTCCCCCTTAGCCCCCCGAGCCTCAAAGGGACCACACACACTAACCAGAGAATCAACTAGCTCCCAGCTCACCTCGCAAGGCTGAGCTACCACTCCTCACCGAGTTGGGTATCCCAACTCCCACAAGCTAATTCATTCAAGTATGAATTTATGCAGCATAACGTTACACATAATAGAAGAGATCCATCATCATTTTCCTCCCTCCATTATATAGAGTTTCGAAGTCCCTTACTTTCCCAAAATCCCATTTAATTTAAAGTTTATTAAATTAATTCATAATAATCCTTTCCTATACAAGTGTCACCCATCCCCTTCATTCCTACATAAATTAATTTCATTAATTAATTAATTATTCCTATTTCCCTCACTCGCCTAAAAGCACTCCTAGAATCGCTCCTAGGTGTCCCCATATCCCCTTACAAGTTTTAATGACTTTCTCCCTTATCAATTTACTAGCTGATTTTAAATTAGAAAGTTCTTAAATGCTAGATACCTTACTAAGTTAGACTATCTATTTTTTCCTTGTGTTTCCCCTTTCTTATTATGTTTCCCACTTTTTCCTAGTTTCCTAATTATTTTAGATTTTCCTCTTAAATGTGCATTACTTACCCTTTTTCCCTTTTTATTTTTAATGAATAAATTTTTAATTAGCATAATATAGTAAAACAGTTATTTCCCATTTTAAATTTTATCCCAAAAGATTTTTATAAATCAATTTAATTGCATACCTCCTTATTGTGACAAGATTAATGAAGATTATCATTATTATTTATTATTATTATTATTATTATTATTATTATTATTATAATTATTATATATATATATAGATAGATAGATAAAATTTTACCACTAGTATAATTTAGACCTACACTTTATTTTCCTAGCCTGGGCAACATTTTGTTAGGGGAAAAGTTTTAAATCTTCCTTAACACGTTATTCATCCCAAAGCCATCTAGGTTTATCCAATTACTAAATAACAATGTGACGTGCCCTTCAAGATGCACTAGGTTCTCCAAGGGTGCCACTCGCCTCTTTTTGTTTCTCTTGCGCGACATTCCCTTCGGGACGCACTACATGCTCCAAGGGTGCCACTTGCCTCTTTCCATTTTTCTTGCGTGACTTGCCCTTCAGGATGCACCATGTGCTCCAAGGGTTCCACTCACCTCTTGACTAACTTGGTAGACATCAAAAAACCCTAGAGTCAATACTCCGCCAGGTGATCTTGTGGGAGACTAAGTGCCTCTAAGGAATAAGGCCCCTGCCTTATTGCATGCCCCTTAGAATCATCATGAGCGACAATCATAGTCTTCCCTCACGACATCATGGGTATTCTTGAACTAGGTAGTCGTTAACCTATAGTTCAAGCCACGACAAGAGTGCTAGTAGGCTGTGGCAGGGCTGCTATCCACACCTCGCCCTCAAACTCTCTGGTAGTCATGTGTGACCCCTCTACTCCACATGTGAGTCTGATCGACAAGCTATCGCCAGCCTGCATCATCAATGAATCATGTCAAAAATATATCCATAATCATATCATCTAATCAGATGTATAAATATCATAAATACAACAATCAAACCCCAATAGTCCACTCCCCGACTCGATCCAGAGTCCAAGGGGTTCCATCGATGCATCTGCATCCTCAAGGTCCAAAATCCTGCACACTTAGTAAAACCCAGTCAATACCACATGTCTATGTCAATGTAGCAAAACAACATGTCATCAACCCATAATGCCTCATAATCAAAATCAAATGCTTAATAGTATAATAGTCTGGATCACTTGCAAGCGAGTGTCCTCAAAGAATAAGTTTGCTTAGTGTGCGCAAGAGCGGGATGTTACATACACCCCCTCTTGGTCTAAACTTCATCCCAAAGTTTCACAGTATACAAGTTCTGAAATAATATGTATCACAGTGTCATAAGTCTATCTATCAAATAAAAATGGAAACTGTTGGCGCATATCATATGCGTCCTCCTAGGTTGTTGAGTGCAGACTATAGTTTTCCCACTAGACCTTGACCTGATCTATTGTTTGCCACCGTAGTTGTCAAATGCGATGAACCAAGATGTGGATTGGCTCAGCTGTGAGTTCCCCCTCATCTAATACCTGCAAGGAACTCATGTCAATAACATGTATAGGGTCACTAATATAATGTCTCAAAACAAATATGTGAAAAACATCATGCATACGCCTCAAGGAATCAGGCAAGGCTAGTCGATAGGCCATGAGCCCCTTTCTTTGCATGATCGCGAAAGGTCCCACGAACCTAGGAGAGAGCTTAGCTCCCTTTCCAAAATTCATCAAACTCTTATGCAATTTAACCTACAAGAATACTCGATCCCCGACCTCGTAACTACAGTCGACACGGTGTGTGTCAGCATAACTCTTTTGTTGATCCTGTGCTTATTTAATCCTTTGTCTTATTGTTTGCATTTGTTATTCCATTTCTTTGATTTCTTCTGGTCCCAATAGGACCCTATCCTCAAGATGATCCCAACTCAAAGGTGTCTAACATGGTCGCCCGTAAAGAAACTCAAAAGGCACCATCTTAATGGTGCTTTGGTAACTTTTGTTATAAGAGAATTCCACTAGTGGAAAGAATTCTTCCCAGCGCTTTTGTTGGTCCATAACGTACATGCACAACATATTCTCCAAGGTCTGGTTTGTTCATTTTTTCTTCACGTCAGTCTCCAGGTGATACACATTACTAAAGTTAAGTTGGGTTCCCAAGGACTCTTGGAAACTCGTCCAAAATCGTCCAGTAAACACCGATCCTCGATTGGATATAATCCTCCTAGGCATGCCATGCAACCTCACAATCTCACTGATGAAAACTCTAGCTATGTTAGGTGCCTAATACGTCATACGCACAAGACTAAAGTGAGCACTCTTCGTCAGAGTGTCTACTACTATGAAAATCTAGTCATGTCTCCTTGTCGTCAGTGGCAATCCAACAATAAAATCCATCAAAATAACCTCCCATTTCGATTCCTGAATAGCATGTGGCTATAGTAATCCTGCTGGATGTCTATGTTCAACCTTTACCTACTGAAATTATAAACATATGGCCACATAGTTTACTATGTCTGCCTTCATTCCCTTCCATAAGAATAAGGGTTTAAGGTCTGCCCTCATATTTGTGACTCCTGGGTGAGCCATGTAGACTGATCTATGAGTCTCACTTAGGATCAAGCTCCTCAACTCGTCATTCGGTGGTATGTAAATCTGATTTTTAAACCTCAATAATCCATCATCGTCAAAAGTAAATCCTTCAAATTTTGGTACCATCATTGTGTTTTGTCTGATAAAACCCTCGACCTCTTTGAACCAGTTATCCTCATGCTATAAAGTTATAATCTTTTCACATAGATTCATCTGAAGAGGCAACACCGAAAAGATCTGTGGTCTTCGACTCAATGCATCCGCCACTCGGTTCACTGTTCCTTTTATGTAAGTAATCTCGAAGTCATACTCGCTAAGTAATTTTGACCAACATCATTGTCACACATTCAGGTAGCTTCGCATAAAGATCTGTTGTAGTACACAGTGGTCTGTCTTTAGTTCAATTTTTCATCCAACAAGGTAGTGTCTCCAAACCTTCAAGGGATAAACGATGGCTAACAACTCCAAATCATGTGTTGCATAGTTCTCCTCATGCCTTCCCAGTTTCCTTGATATGTAAGTGATCAATCGACCATCTTGCATCATGACTCCACCTAAGCCTTCCTTGGAAGCGTCAGTGCATACCAATAAGTTTTCTTCCATGTTAGGGACCTTTAGTATCAGTGTTGTTTTCAACAACTCCTTGAGCCTCTGAAATTCTACCACACATTTCTCGGTCTAAACAAACTTCTTGTTCTTCTTCTGCAATTTCGTGATCGGATTTGCTATATTCTAAAATCCCTTGACGAACTGTCAATAGTATCCTACTAGACCCATGAAGCTATGTACTTTTGGGACGTTTGTCGACATAGGAAATTCCATAATAGCCTCGACCTTGTCTGGATCCACAACGATACCTTCACCGGAGATGACATGCCCCAAGTAGTGAATATTCAATTGATAAAATGAGCATTTGGACAACTTCCCATACAATTTTTGCTCTCACAGAAGTTGTAGTACCAAGTAGAAGTTCTCATCATGCTCCTTCGTCGTATGAGAGTAAATCAAAATATCATCAATGAATACTTGGACAAACTTGTCCAAGTACTTGCAGAACACCTCGTTCATCAAACTCATAAATACCCCTGGAGCGTTTGTCAGTCCAAACGGTAAAATAGTAAACTCATAATGTCCAAACCTCATCTTAAAGGTGGTCTTAGGGACATCATCCTCCTTGATCCATAACTAGTGATACCTTGATCGCAAATCGATCTTTAAGAACACCGTCGCACCCTTCATCTGATAAAAAAATTCATCTATCCTTGGCAATGGATATTGATTCTTGATTGTTTCCTTTTTCAATTGACGGTAATCAATGCAGAGCCTCCACAACCCATCCTTCTTTTGTATGAAAATAACAGGTGCACCCCATGGCAACACACTTGGACGTATCAGTCCTAGGTCCAACAATTATTTCATTTGCGTTCTCAACTCCTGTAACTCTGAGGTCGACATCCGATAAGGCATTCTCACTATTGGTTCAGTCCCCGAGTTTAGTTCTATAGTAAACTCCAACTCCCTTTCCAGCAACATCCCAGGTAACTCTTCTGGGAAGAAGTCTACAAACTCTCTCACCATAGGAAGTTGTTCTAAACCTCTTGCCACTCCCTTCTCGTTTAACATAAGGATCGCATAAAGATTACATCCCTTGCGCATGCTCCTCCGTAGCTGCAAGGAAGAGATGAACCTCAGGGAAACTCCCTGGTTTCATCCTACAATCACATGTCCTTTCCCCTCATCATCAACCAATCTCAACCGTTTTGTATTACACTTGAGTATCGCCTCATGCGATTCCAACTAGTCCATACTGATCACAATGTCATAAGATAATAAGATCGTGACGTACATGTTGGACCTAGTGAAAAACACTCCCAGGTTAAGGATACAACTTGTAACCTTTCCTCCAACCTTCTGTTTGGTTCCAGAAACCATCTCTATGAAGCTAAACTCGTCCTGTTTGGATGCCTTTACCTTAATCCTTTTTAGCGTTGCACTAGAAATGAAACTTTGGTAGCACCGAGATCTGTCAAAATACTAAGGGTCTGGTCAGCGACAGTACTGGACATCTAGAGCATAGTCGACTAGTGCTCTTTTTGGTAGTTATTCACCGCTGCATGAATCCGATGGACCTTGCCCAAATCTCCCACGGTATTCAGTCTGACTAATATAGATTCACTAGTCCTCTCCACTGGGCAGTCGCGCTAGTAGTGTGGCTCCCCACACGTCCAACACCCCTTCTTCGGTCCAGTACTCCTGGTACCCGAAGTAGAAGATGACAGCCCATCGACCTAGAATACTAGTTTGTTCTGTTGAACAGGCCTAAAATGTTGTTGCTGTGGTCGACACTGCTGCTAATGTTTTGGTCCCCGATAAGGTGTCCGTTGCTGAGGCGTCAGTTTCCGAGGTGTAGTGTAAGTAGATCCCCTTTGGAAGCCATGATATCCTGGCATATGTCTAGCTAGTGTCTGATGTTGCTGCACACCAGATTGCAGCTGCCCTGCTGGTCTCACTGGAGTCCCACTCTGACCCCCACTGATAAACTCCTCCTCTACTATGTGGGCCTTCTGGATGACATCATGCAAGTTTTGAGGCATCAGAATCCTAACCTTTGCACATATGCTGCCATTAAGTCCGAACATGAACCTGTTGACCTTAAGTTTCTCAGTATTAATATGCAGAGCATACCGAAGTAGCTCCATAAAACATGCCTCTTACTCAGGCACTGTATGGTCGCCATGTCGTAAGGCATTGAACTTGTTGAGCTGACGCTCAATGAATTCATCTAATAGGTACCTTTCTCGAAACCGTTCCTCGAACAGTTCCCATGACACATCCTCAACGACCATGTTTAGTTGTGGTAGGAGTGTCTTCCACCATAGAAGAGCACTCCCCTTTAGTTGAAATACCGCCATGCGGACCTTCATGTTGGAGGTATAGTTGCGAAGCGCAAATCACATTTCCATATTCTCCAACCATGCCTCGGTGGTTGCATCGTCCGGGGCACCAAATAACTCAGTAAATTTGACCTTATCGAGTTTGTGGTGAATGCTACCAGTACCGTATGGAGCATGCGGTGGACCCTCAGGGGGTGCTGACTCCCTGGCCTCATCTCTGTCCAAATGGATGATCAGTGCCTCAAACATCTGCTAAAAATACCTCATCATTCCAACCACATCACCCACCTCTATCTTCTCCTGCCCAACAATCCATTCGTCTCCCTGGGGGTTGGACCCCTCAGGCATGGATGTTGTTGGAAGCGTCACGCCTCCTCCCCTAGCACCCTATCATCTGCCTCTATTGCCTCCTCTAACCATGATCACCTACACGGATACAAGTCAACTCAATTAGCAACATTATAATCAAATCATAACAAAGAAATCTGTAGTGATCCCAAGTCCCGGGCTGAACCCCCCTTTGATACCAAATGTCACCACCCCTTCTTCGCGACTACAAGCGAAGAAGAGGTGCAATTTTTTTTTTTTTTTGAAAGGCAAGATGGTGATGACAACAACAGTTAACCACACAATTGATGATGAACGCAAGCACACATTCTAGGCAACAGGCTACTATGACTCCTCGCACTGGCACAAGAGCAACTGGGTGAAACGTGCGTAGAAAACATGGAGAAAATGACTACCTTCCCGATGAAAACAAGACACGCCTATAATCTTAAAGGAAAACATCCCCTCCCAACACAATGGCCTTGACAAACAAGACTAGAACCTCAAGGCACGTGAACCAAACACATGAAGGCATTCCACCCATGTGCTTAAAGAAACTTTCCACGCTCATCCACACTCACACAGAATGCACCGACTTCGGCCAAGTTCTCGATCAACACTATCCAATAGGGAATGCCATGATCCCCTCATCAAGAATCATGTCATCCCCAAGTGATAGATGCGTCAATAACTTTGGTACAACACATCCTATCTGGACCAAGGACTCTAGATAAATCCAACGCGCTAGAACCCGAATACCAAAAGGAAAACCATGCCCATACCCCAACAATAGGTCAACAAAAATGCCAGAGGATGAAGACAAGGGATGACACAAGACAATACATGACATCGTCAATGACCCAACCAATCACCCAGTCTAAACTAGTCAATGATTACAATCTATTTTAACATTGGTTACCATTCTAAAAGGGGCACGTCTAAAATACAATTAGTCATTAATGCACCCGCTAATTTAACATTAAATACAATCAATATAGCAAGTGTAAGTAAACAATACTAGAACTATAAACAATAAATACAGTCTAAAGTTTGGAAATTAGTCTTTACTCACCAATCTAATTTTAATCATTATTACAATCTAACTAGACAATTCTAAATTAATCCACAATCTCAATCTAACAAGCCATTACCTTTAACTAACAACATTAATAATCTTAATGTAGAATGCTACCAATATAACACTTATGAATAATTAAATATCAACATGTCATCTAGCTATATTGATCGAACTAACAATACTAGTTGTCTATAAACATTAAGAAGGAAACTGCTGACTATTAACATCGTTGTAGCAATTTAGCATGGCAATTAACATGGAAATTAACATAACAAATAATATTGCAATTAACATGGCAATTAACATGACCAATAACCTTGTTGTATCAATTAGCATCGTCATTAACATAACTGCTGACCATTAACATCATTGTGGAAATTAATCATTAAGAAGGAAACTGCTGACCATTAACTCGTTGTGGAAATTAATCATTAAGAAGGAAATTGCTGACCATTAACTCATTGTAGAAAATAACATGGCAATTAACATGATCAAAGACATCGTTGTAGCAATTGATGTTTGGCACTGAGAACACTGGGTAAACACTCAATTTGAATGAGAATAAAAAAAAAAATACAAAACTGCAGAAGGGTCAACTCATGGTCATTAAATAGCCAAAACGCAATCGACATTTAAGGCAAATTTGTGTCCATTCAACAACAAAACTCAGTCAATCATTTAAGGGAAAAATGTGTCCAATCAACAACAAAACTCAGTCAATCATTTAAGGGGAAAACATGTCCATTCAACAACAAAATGTAGTCAATGTTTAAGGTAACTCGTGGTCTTTAAAGCAACCACGCAGTCATCTTTAATGTAAATTTGTGGTAATTAATAGGAGCTATTTTAATCGCTGCACTAAGTTAATTTTGTGGTAATTAATGGAGGAGTTTTAATGCTGTAATTTAATCAAAGAAAACGTGGTGAGTTCAGTGATCAAACGATGTAGACTTAGTGATAAAATGATATAATTCTAGTGATAAATACACAGTAATTTCAGTGGCAAACAGGTTGTAATTAGTGATAAAGATGCCTTGCATTCAGTCATAAAAACATGTCAATGAAGGCTGAAAAAAAACACTTGTAAATTCAGTCAATGTCACAGAGAATATAAAAACGGAGGAGGTAATTCGTGGGAAGAAATGGTCACAGTTTTCTCAGTGGAGAAGGCATGGTCTCTTGTTGGGATTAAAGGCGATTTGCAGAGGTAAAAAAAAAACTTCGGATGGTGGCCTTAATCAAGCATCAAAATTGCCAGGAAACGAGCAACGATTGATGCCCAAAAAGAAAAATAGATAGCACTACAATGAAGAATTCACAGTGGTAAAGGTGTCACAACAAGTCAGGGTTACAATTGCAGGCTATAAATTTGTTGATTTTAAACATTCCAGAATTTACTGAGGTTAACCATTCAAATAATTTAATTCGCTGGGTTATATCCTTATAAAAATGCCATCTAAGACCAGAAGTAAAGTTCATTTTAATCAGTTGTACACTGGTTGTCAACGAAAGCATGTAGTGGTCGAGTGTCAGGCAGTGAAAATAGCTGACCAAAAATGAAAAGGTTTGCGGGGAAAATTTCACCCCCAAGTCAATGAAGTGCAACCGATGAAGTAGCATTCGTCAGGAAAACAAAAGGAAATATAAAATGTAGGAATGTCCAGCAAGATATAAAAATGAGGTATAAAATGAGATAACAAACGAGATAAAAAAAATGTTGAGTTTAAAGAAAACTTCACCATCAATCATATTTTGCAGGGTTAAATAAACACATCAGGGCGCAAGACAAACAATCAATCAAGGACTAACAACAGAGGTAGAAGGCTAACAGGAACATCCTTCGCTCATCATCCATGCACAAAAAAGCAGGGCGTTGAGATCCATAGGTCATTTAACGTCGAAGCGGCGATCGTAGATCAAGCTCATGGCCGACTGCTCAAGAAAGGACTGATGAGCCAGGGACGAAGGCAAAAATAAACCACAATAATCACAATCAATCAACCATAGGATGGTCAAGACATGCAAGGATCGAAGGCTATTGGAAATCAACATCGAACTAAAGGCTATGGGGAAAAATTCATCCAACAACTAGAATGCTAAGACAATCATTTTCCTTTCCCAATTAAACATGCAAAACCAAAAGCATAAATCATATTAACAATCTACCATGAAAAAATAAAGGAAGCGTATTGTTGCCCAATCACCTGCTCTAAGTTGATGTCCCACGTGCTTTGTGAAACTCCCGCTTGTCGACCGATGAGACTTCACTATTACCTCCCAACCAACGCTATGGGTACTCTTCTTCCCCCTTATCCCCCTGAGTTGCAAAGGGGCCACGCACACTAACCAGAGAATCAGCTAGCTCCCAACTCACATTGCAAGGTCGATCTACCACTCCTCACCGAGCTGGGTATCGCAACTCCCACAAGCTAAGTCAGTCAAGTATGAATTTCTCCAGCGTAACATTACACATAACAGAAGAGATCCATCATCATTTTCCTCCCTCCATTATATAGAGTTATGAAGTACCTTTTCCCAAAATCCCATTTAATTTAAAGTTTAATAAATTAATTCATAATAATCATTTCCCGTACAAGTGTCACCCATCCCCTTCATTCCTACATAAATTAATTTCATTAATTAATTAATTACACCTATTTCCCTCACTCACCTAAAGGCACTCCTAAAATCGCTCCTAGGTGTCCCCATATCCCCTTACAAGTTTTAATGACTTTCCCCCTTATCAATTTACTAGATGAGTTTAAATCAGAAAGTTCTTAAATGCTAGATACCTTACTAAGTTAGACTATCTATTTTTTCCTTATGTTTGCCCTTTCTTTTTATGTTTCCGATTTTTTCCTAGTTTCCTAATTATTTTAGATTTCCCTCTTTCCCCTTTTTATTTAAACTCAAAAAAGCATGTGCAGAACTTACCCTTTTTTCCTTTTTCGTTTTAATGAATTAATTTTTAATTAGCATAATATAGTAAAACAATTTTTTCCCCTTTTAAATTTTATCCCAAAAGATTTTTATAACTCGA
>ML776604.1:478500-533893 GCA_009831015.1 Picea engelmannii
TTTACCACCAGTATAATTTAGACCTAGACTTTATTTTCCTAGGTTGGGCGACATTTTATTAGGGGAAAAGTTTTAAATCTTCCTTAACACCTTATTCATCCCAAATCCATCTAGGTTTATCCAATTATTAAATAACAACGCGACATGCCCTTCAGGACGCACTAGGTGCTCCAAGGGTGCCACTCACCTCTTTTTGTTTCTCTTGTGTGACGTGCCCTTAAGGATGCACTATGTGATCCAAGGGTGCCACTCGCCTCTTTCCATTTTTCTTGTGTGATTTTCCCTTCAGGATGCACCACGTTCTCCAAGGGTGCCACTCACCTCTTGACTAACTTGGTAGACATGAAAAACCCATGGAGTCAATACTCCTCCAGGTGATCTTGTGGGAGACTAAGGGCCTCTAAGGAATAAGACCCCTGCCTTATTGTGTGCCCCTTAGAATCATTGTGAGTCACTGTCGGAGTCTGCCCTCACGGAATCGTGGGTCTTCTCGAACTAGGTAGTCATTAACCTAAAATTTGAGCCACGATGAGAGTGATAGTAGGTTGTGGAAAGTCTATTGTACACACCTCTCCCTCAACCTCTCTAGTAGTCATGGATGACCCCTCTACTCCACTTGTGAGTCTGGTCAACAAGCTATCATCAGCCTGCATCATCAATGAATCATGTCAGAAATATATCCATAATCATGTCATCTAATCAGATGCATAAATATCATATATACAACAATCAAACCCCAATAGTCCACTCCTCGACTTGATCTAGTGTCCAGGGGGTTCCATCAATGAATCTGCATCCTCAAGGTCCAAAATCCTGTACACTTAGTAAAATTGAGTCAATAGCACCTGTCTATGTCAATACAACAAAACACATCATCAACCCATAATGCCTCATAATAAAAATCAAATGCTTAATAGTATAATAATCCAGATCACTTGCAATCAAGTGTCCTCAAAGAATAAGTTTTCTTAGTGCGTGGAAGAGTGATATGTTACATCATGTGTGCATTTACTCACTGCCAATGAGCATGTTCAGTACCCCGATGGGTTTACACACACTTCCCACACTTAAGTTCATTCAAACCTCTTATGCCAATTTTAAATAATAATACAATTATAGATTTATTGATGCCAAAGAGAGCAGGGTGATACTGGAGGTTAATTGCAATACAAGTGAAGAGTTGATCATTTTTTTTTTTTTAATTTGCTTTCAAAACTGGAAGTTTTATCATGGTTTAGATATTATAGATTTCGGTTAAGAAATCATCTAGAGAATGGGGAATCACTTAAAATTGATCTTTTAAGAACAGGGACGGTGTAAAAATTCTAGAGATAATTGTAATTCCCAAAGATCTCGACACATTTCAGGGGTAATACTCTGAAAAAGACCGTTTAGTATTTCATAGTACTCAACTGACTAACAAATCAATTATCTGAGCTAAGCCTTAACATCAGAAATTGTTTGAACTATTTCAAATTTCTTTCAAAAACATAAGTCTTGAAATGAATGCTTCCTTTGACAATCGCTCTTTAATAAAAAATATAATTATTCAAAAGGATAAAAATGAAAAAATTTCAATCAAAGAAAGAAAAAAAGAACAAACACACAATGACCTAAATCAGATTTTATTAATGGGATTCAAAATCAGAAGTATAACAAAACGACCAAAATCAAAATAGGAAAAACATGCTTTCAGAAACAATTTTAGCCAAAGATAAACCCAAGCTTTGGGATCTACTAGCATCCTAATGTAAAATAAAGGAAGAACTAAATCATATAAAATCTCATGTGCGAGCAAGTTCTTTTCTTAATATGGTGATGCATAAGATGTTACTTTGACCAAACATTATTATTAAAAATAAAAGAGGCTAAAAGAAAATAGAAAAATCCTTACTAATATGAGTGCAGTCCTACTCGTGGCACCTTGGGTCATGGTTGAATTGATAGTTCAAATTTACTTATCTCTTTATTTTCCATTTAAAATTTTCATGATGATACTGCGTTTTTGAAAAGAAATATTCAACGAAAAGCAGAGATAAAAATATTTAAAGTGGACTTCCCTGAGAACATTCATATTATGGTTCTCTTGGTGTGCCCACTTGTGCTCATAACTACATTATTACAAACAGAAACACTGAGAAATTAAACTAAAGGAAACCTACTTTTAAACCTACTCTAAACTAATAAATAGATCAAAATTCTAAGTACAATCGTATTTCCAGTGCAACCACAAGAGCATCTTCAATTTTGCAAGGCATAGAAAGTTGAAAATGAGAATAAAAGAATGTAGTATTTGCAGATAAAAAAGAAATATGTCATGCTTACCTCCTATATATTCATTTAAAAACAAAACAAGCATGACCTTACCATTCTTTTGAAACTTCTTGATGTACGAATCCTCCAACCATTCTGCAATCTGGTCGAGATATGAGTCATAATGGCATGGAAGAGTGTAAGTAAGTTTCGAAAACTTGTCATTATTATAGGGACCTGACATAACCATGAGCCAAGGTTGAAATGCCCCATCCTCTTGACAATTCTCCAAGTGTTCATCAATTTATTCACATGGAGGATCTAAAAAACTCATGTCATGCTTACTTCCTAGATATTTTGGTAGAAATAAAGAAAGCACAACTTTATCTTTATTATGAAGGTTTTTAGATACAAATATTCAAGCCATTCTAAGATCCTATCATAAAAATTAGGATGCAAACTATGACTTTGATGAAATGGATATATCAACGGGGAACACATCATCAGAGGATTCATGACATCAATTAGATTATTGGTTTGAACGCTTCCTTTGATGAGATGGATTGTTTCAAAATGTGAAGCATAAACATTAAAATTCGAACTAATCAAAGAACGAATATGCAATGTAGAATATTTGATATCCATAAGAATGAGTGCATTGTCTTTTTCAACAATAAATCGTGTAAAATCATCTTGTAACATGCCATTTTTCCATGCGAGTGATGAAAGTGAAAGAGCATCAAATATGAATTCATAAATGTTATGTTTGGAATTAATTTCACCAAATTTTGGCATATCAAAAATATTTGATTGTGATGGAAAAGAGTATGATACTATGGGTAAAGTATCAAGTCCACCAGAATCTAAGAAGAGATCGAGATATAAAGAGTAAAAGGAATCAGAAATGAGCACATGAAAAGAATCTCTTGAGCTATGATATTTATGAATGGTATTCTCAAGGCATTCCTCTTTACTTTCCTTAAAATGTTCACTTTGTTTTGGTGATGAATTCTTCAACATAATATGATCATCGAAATTTGCCTATTGTATGATAGATAATTCAAAACCTTCATGACAAACATCTAATATTTCATGTGGATGAAGGTTTAAGGTTTCTTCTTCAAATTGAATATTTACATCTCTAATCAGTTTCATAGGAATGTTAGAATTCTTAAGATCATTTTCATCACCTAAGTGTTCTTCAATAACTAAATTTATGTACTGATTAGAGCAAGAGTTAGAATAATATTGACATTCACCTTGACCCAACATCAAATCTTCTTCCATGATGGTCGAGGACTGAGCATACAATGCTTCAGAGGAAAAACCAATTTGATTGTCAGTTAGAACTTTTTCAATAGATTATACCTCCCTTGCTTGTTCAAAATTTTCAAATGGATTCTTCTCATCCTATGAACAAAATTCTTCTCGCAATTGAGTGATAGGATTTGTGACCAATTCATGATTCACGATTGAATATGACTGGATGAAAGGGATGCAAGAATCACAGAGGAGATTTAGTACTAATGACATGTCATCAAGATTAAATTTACAAAGAACGTGATGGATTCTTGTTGAAAAGCCTTCTGGAGATGAGTTTTCATTGATTAGTAAACTCTAAAATTCTGCACATAAATGATTGTAATCATAGTTTTCAAAAGCATCTAAAAATTCCTCTACAAATTGAAACCAATCAAAAATGTGATATGTTGGAAAAGACTCAAACAAATGTTTAATTTGACCCCTAAAAGTAAAAGTGAACAATCTGCATAAAACCTTTAAATCAGATATATCAAGCTTGATGCATTTACACCAAAAATTGTTACGATGGTCTTTTACATATACATCCCCCCCACCATCAAAGGTGAGTTTGGACAAGCGAGAGACAGTCTCGTTGGGAATATCAGGTAATGAGAAGTGGAAATCATGTTCCAACACAGTGATTTGGGGAGCCATGGGGATTTAAATACGTTCAAAACAAAGACTCCTATAAGGCTAGCTTGTCAGAATGGCATGCTTTATAGTGCATTTCAAGATGACACGGAAGAATAATTTATAAATCAGGAATTATGAAAGGCTAAGGGGTGAAATATTTAATCATTAAATTTACACATCCCTCCTTCTAGCGCCATTTGTTGACGGGCGTAAGTGACACACTATCAACTAGAAGGTCAAATCCAGACTGGGGTTGTCTAAATAACCCAAGCTATTTGGAATGAAATGACCCGATGGGTTTAATCACTCTATTGGCCAACTAAAGTCCTAAAAACAATGAAAGAAATAAATTAGTCTAAATATATGATTCTAATAAATGATATATTACTTACTAATGTTTATTAAATAGAAACGTGAATATACAAATGATTATAAACAATCTATATACAGTTTACAAGGTTTACCTGAAATCTTGCGAAAATGAATGTTCATAATAATGTTTCAAAATAAGATAAAGTAATAACATAAATATTTTTGGTTTTTTTAATGTTTAAAGGTTTTAAACTAATAAATACTAAGAAAATACAAATGAAACAATGACACAAAAACAATCAAAGATAATTAATGTAATCATCGTCTCATTCAAATATAAACAAATATGAATAAAAGAAAGAAATGCACCTACTAACCTCTCATTGATCAACAACACTAAGCTAAATTAATCTCTATGTATTTGTATGAGCTCCTCTTAACCTGTGTCAAGTGTAAACCTATGACAAAAGAAAGCATAATACTTCCTGAAGAAATTCAAAGAAGTGTTTCATATTCTGGAGCAAGTTTATAATGACAGAAAGACAAATAATTATATATCTTGTGACCTTCAAACGTCCAATAATTGAAAATGAAAGAAATTACAATTCTTAGGAATGGTGTTACCAACTATCTAGCATCATATGTAAATGAAAAATACTTGAATAGATGACCAGTCACAGATATAAACTAAATCGAAAGATAATGAACAACATAAAGAAAAACACGATATAAAATATTATGTGCAGAACTGACTAAAGCTAATTCGACACAAATAACATTTCACATCAATAAATTACATGAGAAGTCAATGAAAAAAACATTGCAAAGTCTACACATGAAAAAATCCAAAGAGTAAACTGCTTTCTCATATAGTTTCAACAAAATATGTTCATCATATGGTCCAGGAAGAACTTTTGGGATAATAGACTCTTAAAGATTGAAAAAAATAATATATAAATGATAGAAATTAATCATTTATTAATAAAACAGACTAAAGATAGTTTAAATCAATGCATAATCAATTATTCAAAGAATATGAAGATATTATAATGAAAATAAAACCATTTTACTAACAGGACAAAAGGCATTAAGCAACCTAGAATTTCATATTCTTGTTTGAAAATACTTGTCCATTACCCCAAAGATTCCAACCATCCATTACTCCATTTGAAATGAAAACTATTTTTACAAAATAAATAATATACAAAAGAGAAAGAATAAAAATCCTTCTCTCAATTTCTTGGATCTACATGGCTCTAAATTTTCTCATATATTTATACAATGAATGAACAGTCTGGGCGTCACTAATAGTTTCTGCCACCTGAAATTTGTCTCGTAAAGAGACAGAAATATCTCTCAAATCGTACATTTGTTTGGGAAAATTCTCGCGTGTAACCTAAATGGGTTGGTTTTGGAGATTGGTTTTCAACTGTTTCTTTAGATTTCTCACAGTCTGGCTGTAATCAGTCCCGCAAAATCCTTTGTTTTTTCTTTACGCATTTCCAAATTTTATCTATTGTTGCTCATAAATTTATTTGCACCAATCTAATATTATTTTTGGATCAATTATCTTGAATGTATTTAGATAATAAAATCAAGCCATGATCAGATCGGTACCAAATAATTGATAATAGAAACCCGTGAAACGAAAAGAAACCTGAATTAATAACCTAAAAATTGTGAATAAAACAAAATCTAGAAAAATAAAATTAAAATGAATTTAAACAAACTATAAGTTCTAAACAAACATTGTTTCTATTTTCCATTCAAATATGATATTAAAATTATAGAATCTTCAACTTGATGGAGAGGAGAAAAATATTAATTTTGGGTTTTCACAAAATCAAACAAATCATAGATAATTCTTTTATTATTATTATTATTATTATTATTTTGAAATGAGATGCAAAATGAAAAAATAATTTAATTAATTAATCCCACCAAATGATTTTTTGAAAATGAGAAACCAACCAAGATATTATGTGATGAAGTATTGAACCCATTATTCAAAATAGTGAAACTTTCTAATGAGCAAAAGAATGAACACATAATCTTAATTTAAATGAAAGTAAACAATTGATAAAAATTAATGTTTTTGTTTAAATTGAGATTTCTATGCTCATTTCTAAATTTTGACATATACTCTTGTAATGAATGCCTCATACTATAGTGAATGTCTTAAGTTTGTCTCAAAGAAAGCCAAGGTATGGAACTATTTGAAAAGGTTGATTCTATAGCTCATTATAATTATCAAGATTCTAATGGAGGCCCTTTAAATTTTGTAAAAATTTAGGGGTAGTTGTTGGTGCCCAACAAACATCTACAAAATTATATGTCATCTGAGTGGAGTTTGATTTCAGGTGTTACCTTTTACTTCCAACACTATCTGTCACTTTCTCATTTTCCCTTTTCTCATTTTTTTTTTCTTTATATTTTTGGTTTTATTTTTTGTATTCACTCTTATTATTGGATTTATTTAGAAATCTTCTTGTCTGGGTGACATTCTCTTGCGATTTGGGGTCATTTTCTCCTTCTTCAAATATATACATGGACGTTTCGCATCCATCCATCTTCATAGCTTTAGAACTTTCATCAGGTGAGTAATAATTTTCTTGTTCAACTATTTTCTCATCATACATATCATCGAGAACAACTACATTGGGAGTAGGATGCTTGGGGACCCTTATTCTTTTCGGATTATTTTTATTTTCAAACATCAAATTGTTTTCTTGGGGAGGGTTCCTTCTTTTCTCTGGGACTAGCATTCTTGGATTTTCCACATAATTATCTCCCCTTCTTAATCTAGTTATCTCGCTCTGCATTTGCTTGATAGTTTTATTCATCAGTGCAATTTCAATTCTTTGCTTAGTTTCTTGTGTCACCACAGGGTCTACCTTTACATATGGTATGGTTCCCTTGAAAAACCCTCCTCCAATTGTTTGATTTTGGGCCGGTCCTGGCTTTAATTCTTTGTTCTTTCTTGAACTAGAAGCTCCTTGATTATAAATACTTAATCCTCTCAGTTACCTTTTTACTTTTCCTAGTATAATGTGTAAATGTGTTGAACCTGCACATAATAGATCTAACTAGAAAATACCACACACATTTGCATAGAGAAATTGAGAAACAAGAAGCAGGAGATAAATAATGGAAGAATTCTCATTAAACATAATGAATAATGAATAATTTTCACATGATATACTTTGTATAACTCAACCAATGCACATTGGAGGAGAATCCAATGTGCCATAGTGGTGGTATAGAGTGATATGGACACACACTAATAGTTACGGGAGTGAAATGCCACCTAGTCTAGTCTCTTGGGCAATTACGAGACTGAACTACCACCTAGATGAGTTAACTAGTATACCATTGTTCAGTTAACTGACTGAAACAGAGTCAAGTGAGGAGAAGATTAGGGAATCTTGGGTAATGTGTTAGTATGGTGATAATACCAAGGCTAATGTGCATTAGTTGGATATGATCCTAATGTTGCATGGTGAGAAAACCAATGCATCATCTAGACTCCACTCAACTAGTCAAACTGAAGTGAAAATTGAAGAGAATATTCTCCCCAGAGGAATATTCTTCCTAAAATATAAGAGAATAGATAATGACTAATAATGAATAATAAACAAGGAAAAACCTTAGGAAAAATAAATCCTAGGTGCATGTGAAGTAACTCCAACACCCCTTTGAACATCACTATGGTGAAAATAAGGAATGGGTCCTGACAACGAGGCCATGTTAGGTACCCAAATACAAAAGATACACTGAAATAAAGTGAGGAAAGAGGGAAAACCTCATGGGAACCCCCCCCNAGGTACAATGTATGTAAAAAAAAAACTACAGTTTCTAGGCAACTATGTCCTTCACTCCAAGACGACTTTGCAGAGAATGGAACTTTTGCTCAGTGAAGGTCTTTTTGAACATGTATGTCATCTTTTCTGTTGAAGAACAAAAATGTAGGTCGATGATCTCCTTTTTCACTAATTCCTGGATGTAGTGCATGTGGATCTCGATGTTCTTTTTCCGTTGCCTCTGAACTGGATCTCTATAGAAATTCAGATTGCTCTGGTTCTCACACCAGATGGTGATTGACTAATTAAACTAAATTCCTAACTCAGTGAGAAAATGTTGTAGCCACATAGCTTGAATGGTTATCTTAACTACCCCTCTGTAATGTGCCTCGGCTAAAGATAAAGAAATGGAATCCTACTTCTTTCTCGACCAACATATATGCCCATAACCAAGACTAAGTGAATAACCAGATGTGACTTGCGATCAATTTTATCGCTAGCCCAGTCAGAATCAGTGAACTCGATGATATCCAATCTAGAGTCTATTGCATAATGAATCCCAAAGGTGATGTTTTTGTGTATGTATCGAAGGATACACTTTAAAACATTCCAATGTAGCTCATGTGTCTCTTCCGTGAACCCATAAACTGAACCAACTGCATAGGAGAGGTCTGGTCTAGAGTGTGTGAGATACAACAATCTCCCCACTAGATGTGTGTACAGATTGATGTCAACCAATGGATTTTCCCCACCATCTCTCAAGGAGATCTCATGCATACTTGGCCTGAGACAGTTTGATTCTTTATGCATCTTGACTGATCTCAAGTCTAAGGAAGAAGTGAAGAAGACCCATGTCCATGATAAAAAACATGACATGTAGAATCCTCTTGACTGCAACAATCACTGAAGTTGATAAATCGGTTATCATAAAATAATCAACATACAAAACTAAGAGTAGAAGTGAATTATCCATCCTGAGAATATATACATTCAGCTATGATTTATAACATACAAAGTTATGTGACACCAGGTAGGATTCCATCCTGGAATACCATCCCCTCAGAGTTTGCTTAAGGCCATAAATAGATTTCTTCAGTTGACACACCAAAGATGAATCCTGCATAAATCCCTGGGGCTGCTCCATATAGATATCCTCAGAGAGATCACCATGAAGAAATTCATTCTTCACATCCATTTGATGGACTTCCCATCCCTTGGCAACTGCAATGGAAAGTGCCAAACTTATGAATCCATCTTCACTACTGGAGCGAAGGTCTCATCATAGTCAATGGAATGCACTAGTTGAAAGCCTTTGTAAACTAGCCTCCCTTTGTATCTGCTAATCTGTCCATCTACTTTTCTCTTGGTCCTGTAGACCCATATTCACCTAATAAGTTTCCTTCCATAAGGAAGGGGAACCATATCCAAAGTTTGGTTCTCGAGGAGGGAGTTGTACTCCTCCGGCATGGCACATTCCCAAAAGGGATTTCTAGCAGCCTTGCAATAAGACTATAAATCTGAATATTGAACCAAGAAAAGATTTATGGAGGGCAATGGTTCAGTGGTTGTGAGCGCAATGGTCCTAGTATTAGTTGGATCACAAATACAATCCCCTGCATCTTGAAGAGTAGTATGTGCCCACTTGGGCCTCTTCTCTAGCTCTGCATCTGCATCTGGATGCTCTGAATATGCATCTGACTATGCTGACTCTGTATCTATATCATCTGAATCCTATGAATCAGAACTCTTCTCTCAATAAGATTCAACATGTGCATTCTCATCATCTCAGACAAGTGGAAGAATGAATGTGTCTACATGCAGTTGTTGAGGTACATGCGGCACACTTTCCTTGAATTGGACACTTCACTCAATGATAAGTCAATCCCAGTAAATATCAATACGTTTGTATCCCTTCACACTGTCAGGGTATCCAACAAAGATACACTATGTTCTCTATGGATCAAGTTCCTTCCTCTTTTAAGAGTGATTCCAGGCCCATGCATGTGAACCAAAAATACGAAAGTGTGTCACTTTCAGTTTGAGGTTTCTCCAAGCCTCGTAGGGGGTATTATCCTTGACAGATCTATGGGGAGATTTGTTTTGGATGTAGGTTGCACAATTAAGTGCTTTGGCCCATAGTCTCTATGGTACTGACTTTTCATGTAGCATGCAATATGGCATCTCTTTTAGAGATTTGTTTTTCCACTGAGAAACTTCGTTTTGTTGTGGATTATAGGGAATTGTGTGCTACAACTGAATCCATGCCTCATGAAAAATATTATGAATATCATGATTGAAATACTCTCCCCCATTATCAATTCAGAGGACTTTTATTTTCTTTCCAGACTGTGTCTCAACAAGGGATTTGAAATCTTTGAGGTGTTGAAAGACCTTGTATTTTTTCCTGATAAAGTAAATCCATCTAAAACGTGAGAAATCATCAACAAAAATCAGAAAAAAAAAATCGATTTGTTGATTGATAGATGCAATAAAGGACCCATGAGGTCACTATGGATCTTATCTAAAGGAGAGAAAGCTCTCCCAGTCTTTCCTTAGTCTAATTTCTCTTGAGGGTGTTTTCCAAGAACACATCCCTCACAGATTCCTTTGGAGAAATGGATGTCTAGTAGACCATCAACCAATATTTTATTGATAATATGTTTCATATATCTTAAATTCAAATGCTTGAACCTTTCGTGCGATATCCTACTACTTTCATCAGCACGGGCAAGTAGTAAAACATAATCTCGTTCAATAAATTCAAAAAATTTATACAATCTATATTGATGATTTACCTCACCGGTAGCAACCTTGGAATTGGTTTGCATGTCATAGATGTGCAATGCATTAGGTTTGAATATGAATTTATTTCTGGTGTCGGAATTCCTCATATGATACATAGAGAGAAGATTGACGAAAAGTTTGAGAATGTGCAACACATTCTTGAAGCTTCCTTTAGTGAGTTCAATCCTTCCTTTATCGGTGACCTCGACTGGAAAGTTGTCCCCCATAAGAATATGAGAAACTTTTCATGCATCCAATGAAGAATTGACTACTTTTGTGGCATCCATGTGATGTGATGCTCCTAAATATACAATACAAGCATCGGGAGAGGAGTTGATGGAAATCAAGGCATGGATAGAATTGTCTTTCTTGGGATTTTGATCTTCTGGATTCTTCTTCTAGACACCCTCGGGGATGTGATATCCAAGTTAATTTTCTGAAGTACTTGAGTATTTAGATCTATTTTTTTCTACATGCATGTGGATTTTGGATGGAATCCTTTATGGAAGTATGTTCATTTCTCCCCTTTTCTTCCCTTTCCCCCTTTAGATCCAAAGGCATCGGTGAAGGGTTTTGAGTACCCTTCGTTCTTCGGATTTACATGATCTTTCCTTTCATATTTATCTTTATATTTATGATATTGATGGATTCCATATTGCATAGTAAGTTCAAGTGCATTTGGGCCTTTGATTCCTGCCATGTTGATGAGATTGGTTTTCTCTTGTGTCATGGATTCGATAAATTCCTCAAGAGAAGGCATCTTCCAAGTGGCTCCAAAGGTGAATTTTAATGAATGGAATTTGGATATGAACACAAATAATTCAAGACCAATTTTAGAGAGAATGGTGAGAATCATTTGTTTCTCCTCCTTAGACTTATCAACCCCACAAGCTTTGAGTTGCGACAGGAAATTCTTGTATTTTGTAAAGAAATCTTGGAGATTATCGAAGATTTTTGGATCCAACTAAGAAAATCCACCTCAAGCATGTGCCCTCTTGTAACCTCCCTGACCATTCATGGCGGGCCACGCTATGCCAAAGAACTCTTACTATTTTCTCTCTTTGGAACATATCGTAACATACCCAACATCCAATTGAGCTATGCCACATAAATTTTCTAAATGCATGCATTTAAAAACATACACACACAAAACTCTTGCGGAAGATTTATATTTAAAACATAACAGAAAAATACATTACGTAAATGCACGAATTCACACTGAAATAACAGTAAACATAGACATACAACATATATAGGAAATACCCCTAACATTTAGACAGTTATAAACACACATAAGATAAACCTATAAATATAAGCACGTAAATAACAATGTAGCATGTAAATTTATCACTCAATTGACACTTATCTTGGTAAGAATGTAACCAATTGCATGTAGACCTTCCACGAACCTCCCAACCTTAGACCACACTATTCATCATTCTCAACACTAAGTCACCCATGAGCTGGGACTAAACTCCACACGGGTAAAGGGATTCTTAACCAAGATAAAGGCTCACAAAAAATAGGAAGGACTCCGTCTCAGGTGCCAACTCAAACTAACAACACACAACCCCTCATTCCCCACATGCTTGTCCCAGTCATGAAGTGTGCCCCTTCTCTTCTCAACAGTCCTTCGGTTGCCCCACTTCCTTTCTGGGCTTCAACAACAGGTCAAACAGGAAGTCTCAGAGAACTATAGTTGCAATTGAACACCTTTAGGAAATCAATCCCCAACAATCACCCAGAGAATTTCTCATGGGCCTAACAACCCACTTCTTCAGTCTAGCTCCCAAGCTAACCATATACACCAACACAAAATGGCTATGGATACGAGTTCAGGTACAATCATCAAGATACAAAGGATAGCTCAATGGGTGTGAATACTCATGGATGATTGACTACATGGATCAATGATGGAAAAAATCATGGAAAGATGATAGAAATGAACTAAGTCCTAACAATATGTATGCATGTCCCCAACTTGACACTTGTCATGTTGGGAGTTACTTTGGCCCACTTGGACCCAACTTTAGAACTTAGGATAAAATAATTATCCATACTTTATGATTGAAGAAATATTAATATAATATTATTTTTTGGCTTAAGTTGTCTAGCTTAGCCCCTTTCCTTAACTTAGCCCCTCCCTTTCCCTAACTAGTGGACTTTAGTCCCCCTTCTCTTTTATCATGTTCGGTCTATGCGTAGCGATGTATTTATATTAATTATGAGACATGTACAAAAACAGGCACATTGGCCTTTAACATCTAGGCTCTTCATCCTAATCAAAACATAAGCATCCTAGCTTATAATAACTGGATCACCAGCCTATAAAACATAGCATATACACAAAATCTCACTTGCCTCACAATCGCGCACTCTCAAGTTTCTATGCGTGGTATCCAGGAATGTGCACACTTCCTCATTTTACTGCGCAGTACATGCGGGCACTATACCATGAAATGTGCATATAATATGATGTCATATAGCTCACCAGATTAAGTACATTTGCATTTAAATTTACAATTGGGTTTAGCCTTAGGGATATTACAATCCCCTCCCCTTATTTTTGCATTGTCCTCAGTGCATCATGTAACCATGTAAAATAAAATTTCAAAAATCCTCAAAAAGATGTAGGTATTCTGCCCACACTGCATCTTCATGCTCCCAAGTAGCATCCTCGGGACCTTACCAGGTCCATTGGACCTTTACAAGCCCTACGTCTCGGTTCTGGACTTGTTTGGTTTTCCAGTCTAGAATGCGTACCAGATGCACTTGGAAAGCACCTTCCTGTTTCACCTAAATTACATTCCAATCAATAACATGATTAGCATCAGGTATATATTTCTTGAGCAAAGATACATGGAATACATTATGAACAGACATAGATGCAGGCAATGCAATCATATAAGCAACTAGACCAATCCTCTCTAGGATGTTAAACGACCCACAATAGCAAGTTGTCAACTTTGAACAATTTCCCAACTTCAAGAAACTTTTGTTGGCTTTCACTTTCAAGAATACATGATCACCCATTTTAAATTCCCTATGAGTTCTGCCCTTATCAGCATAACGTTTCTACCTGTCTTGGGAAACCTTTAAATTTTTCTTTATTTTTATCATTTTATCCTCCATTTCCCTGAGCAAATCTGGCCCAACCACTACCCTATCTGTGGGTTTATCCCAACTTACTGGTGTGTTTCACTTTCTTCCATAAAGTGCCTCGAATGGGATCATATTTAGAGATTCTTGGTACCCATTTTTATAAGCAAACTCTACCAAGTGTAGGTAGTTTTCCCATTTTGATGGTTTATCCATCACATACATTCTCAACATATCCTCAATCACTTGATTCACCCTCTCTGTTTTCCCATCTGATTCTGGATGATAAGTTGTACTCAAATTCAAATTTGTTCCAAATCCATTAAATAATTCTTTCCAAAATTTTGAGGTAAATTTTGGATCTCTGTCAGAAATAATTGTCTTGTGTATGCCATGTAATCTATCAATTTCTTTCATATAAACATCAACAATGTCTGTTGCCTTGTGAGTGAGCTTAACTAGAATAAAATGGACAGCTTTAGTAAGCTTATCCACCACTACCATGATAGAATCATGTTGTTTGTTTGTTTTGGGTACTTTGGTGATGAAATCCATTGTTACAACTTCCCATTTCCACTCAGGAATGGGTAATGGTTGTAGAAAACCAGCTAGGTGTCTATGCTCAACCTTTACCTTTTGACATTCCAAACATCTGGCAATAAAATCAACAACTTATTTCTTCATGCCTGGCCAATAATATTGGCTCCTAATAGATGCAACTGTTTTCTGATATCCTAGGTGCCTAGCATAAGGCACATTATGAATTTCTCTCAATATCATATTTTCCAATTCATTAGAATTTGGTACATAAACGCTGCCCCTTTACATGAGAATTTCATCATTATTTATCTTGTATTCCTCAAATTTCTGCTGCAAAATACCTTGTTGTAATTTTGTCACTAATTCCTTGTATTGCAAATTTGATTTGGTAGCCTCTATCATTTTGGGTTTTAAATCTAACTAGTACATGCTAATGGTTGTAGCATGCATTTCATGCACTCTTCTGCTGAGTGCATCAGCCACTTTGTTCTCTTTCCCCTTGATGTGCTTTATATCAAAGTCATATTCACTCAGAAATTCTAACCATCTTCTTTGCCTAGCATTTAGAGTTGGTTGATCAAATAAATATTTTAGACCATTATGGTCTGTTCTTAGCTCAAACCTTTTCCCTATGAGGTAGTGTCTCCATTTCCTCAAGGCATGCACTATGGCTGCTAACTCCAAATCATGAGTGGCATAGTGTCTTTCATGCTCCTTCAACTTCCTTGATTCATAACATATAACAAACCCATTTTGAGTGAGGACTTCACCAATTCCCTCTTTACATGCATTTGTCCGTACAATGAAGTCTTCATTTTGGTCTGCAATCCTTAGTATTGGAGCACTTGTTAATAATTGTTTCAAGTGTTGGAAACTCTTTTCAAAATCCAATGTCCACTAAAACTTCACACCCTTTCTTTGCAAGGAAGTGATTGGGTGTGCAATATTTGAGAATCCTTCAATGAATCTCCTATAGTAGCATGCAAGATCCATGAATGATCTCACCTCTATAACATTATTTGGCGTTGACCATTCTTTAATGGCTTCTATCTTCTCAGGATCCACTACTATCCGATCCTTTGAAATGATATGCCCCAAATAATGATCTAAAATTGAAGAAGACTTGAAAAACTTGAAAAACTTATTGCAAGTGAATGTTATGTGTTTAAAGCAAAAGGATCAGTTTGCAACACATAAATTAAAGGATTACTTATGCAAATTACACATAGACAGCAGCATAATGATTGAACATAAGCACATAAACTCAACAATTTGATAAAGGAGTTCACCCCTCTTATGGGCTACATATCCTGGTCCAGCTTCCAATGGTCTATTATTATTAATTGCTCAAAAGTGCTCAAAAACATGTCTTACAATGCTCAAACTGACAAACCGACTGCTCCAATGGCTTCCCAGCATCCCAAAACCCCTCTCTGGGCTCTTTCGGCACCTCAATCGGTCAAAAAATGAGAAAGATAAGCCTCCTGGAAGTCTCCTTCTTCAAGCTTGTTGTCTCTAATTCTACAATTCGCACCCTCCTTGAATGAACCTAGATCACACGCATTTTAAAGCGTATAAACCTGGCACCGGGCGCAACCGCGCTAACGGTGCAAACCGTAGGACGGTTAAGGGCGCGCCAGCCCCTAACCGCCTCGACACCTGGGCGTATGAAAACATGTGACCGCGCGCAAGGCATAAAGGTGGTTAACAAAGGTTGCAACCGTTTGACCGTTTAATTTTACCGCGCTCCAGGCCGCGGGCATGTGCCACACAACATATGACCAAGGGTCATATCAAACCCCACGCCCACAACCATTCGCATACATTATACACCGGTTACATAACAAAACCCATGGCTATATGTTTATCCCCACGTGCAATCATATTATAACACGGTTATATGTTTATACAATGGAACCATGGGTCGGGGCTAAGCCCCGGCCCGCCCCCCTTCCATTTAATACAATGAACGGATTCAAATAATATTGCAACCACGTATTAAACAAGAACTAACTTGTGGCCCAATGGTCGGGCTGTCATGCGAAGGAATTAGGTGTTGGGGAGGTCCGGGGATCGAACCCCATAGACTCCCACCATATATTCTACACAACAATCATTAACCAGCCAACGAGTGACATGTGGCGCCCATGGATTGGGCCACGTGTCCTCACATCATTTGCCACCAACCGAACACGTGTCAATTCCCAATTTGCCATCTATCAACCAACCATTGCTTGCCATGTCACCTTGGTACGGTCGTATGGTCCTGCCACGTCAGACCGTATGGATTGTACAAACTGTACGGACAGGTACAGTCAGCATCAAAATTTTTGCCTATTTGGCTCGGCGAACAGATCGCGATATCTTCTCCATACGACGTCCATTTGACAAAGTAAATATACCGCCGGAATCAGGAAGACGAGACTGACACAATGGCATTGTTTTCATCGCATTCCAAGCACTTTGAAAATGAGCAAAATTTGATCCCCTGATCAAATAATGATTTTTCTTCTAATAAAATGAGCAGTTGCTCAATTTTGCATACAACTAATGCTCCCTTAATACTTGCAAAACCATCCTCAAATGATGTTCATGCTCTTCTTTTGACTTAGAATATATAATAATGTCATCCAAAAAGAAAATGACAAACTTGTCTAAATATTCTTGGAAAACACCATTCATTAAGCACATGAAAACAACTGGTACATTTGACAACCTAAATGGCACCATTGTGAACTCATAATGACCATACCTTGTCCTGAAGGTGGTCTTGCTGATATATTCCTCTTTAATCCTTACCTAATGGTATCCTGACCTGAGATATATCTTTGAAAAGATCTTTGCATCCTTCAATTGATCAAAAAGATATTCAATCCTTGGCATAGGATACTTGTTCTTAACGGTCACTTTATTTAACTGTCTGAAATCAATGCACAATCTTAATGTTCCATCATTTTTCTTTACAAACAAGACTAGGGTACCCCAAGGTGACACACTTGGTCATATATACCCCTAGCTTAGAATCTCTTCAAGTTGCATTTGCAACTCCTTCAGCTCTGGTGTACTCATTTTGTAAGGAGTCTTTGACATTGGAGCTACTCCAGGCATTAAATTTATAGAGAACTCAATATCTCTCTTTGGGGATAGTCCTGGCACCTCCTTGAACACATCCTCAAATTCTTCCAAGATTGCATGATCTTCCAAATTTGATACCTTATCTCTAGGTGTCTCCTCCATATGTGCTGCAAATATTTGACACCCTTTCCTATAACATTTCTTCAGCTGGAATGCTGAAATTTCTCTGATGGTTACTACCCTAGGAATTCCCTGCACTCTCCTTAGTTTCCCTTCCTCATCCAAGCAATTAAATGCTTTGTTATGAAAGTATAGGAGAGCATGATGTTGGTCCAACCAATCCATCTGAATTAGATAGTCATAGGAACCTAAAGGTAATATGTTCAAATCAGCCTTGATGTTCAATCCATTCATGTCGATAAGACATGACTCAACCATCTCATTGACTTTTCTTTTGGCTCCGGTATCTAGCTACACCAACCAATATTTTCCATACTTTCTTCTTGGAAAATGTAAAATTTGCACCATCTTAGGATCTATATAACTATGATTAGCTACTGAATCAATTAAAATAGAAATGGTTTGGTTGTTGATCATACCTTCCACTTCAATCATATGTGACTGATATTCTTCTTGCTTGTTGTCCAGGGCTGCATAGATCCTTGGTACATTTCTTCCCATGTCCTCCACAGTTTTAGCTTGTTGTACATTATAAACAGTTCTCCCTTTTTCACCTCTGTGAGGAAAATATCTGTACATGTGATCTCCTTTACAACCCCAACATTGAATAGGTGGTTTCCTTAGCCTCTGACCCCCTGTTTCAATTGCTCTGGGCTCTCTAGGAGCTTGTGGTCCCTATGGATTATTTATGAAGGATGGTGGCTTAGATCCCTTCTTCCTCTGATCCATCTTGAATTTATTTTTCTCTTCCCAAGTTTTTTGGAAAGTTGGCCTTGCTTTCTGCTGATCATATAGGAATTTAGATCTCCTTATGGTCTCTTCCAATGTCTTGGGATCATCATACTGTATTTTTTCACTAATGAATGATGGAAATCCACTCAAATACCTTTGAATCTTAACTGTCTCATCCTTGATGAAAGAAACATACTTTAGAAGTTCTAGAAACCTTCTCTCATATTCATCTATGGTCATACTCCTAAGCTTGAGTTGAAAGAACTCTTTCATTTTCTTGTCATATTATCTCTTAGTCAAGTATTTCTTCTAAAAATACTTCTTGAATTCCCTCCAAGTAACACTTTTATCTTTAATGTGTAACACCTGCACAAGTTGATCCCACCACATGGATGACTTTCCCTTAAGTTAAAAGATGGAAATTCTACCTTCTGCATGAGAAGCATAATTATGAAATTGAAAATACTTTCACATGCCCAGCAACCATGTTTCTGCATCTTCATCCTTTTTGTGCTCACCATCAAATGTAGGATGTTTGATTTTGTTCATTTCTCCTCATAGCTCATCCACCCCAGACCTCTTATGCTTTTTGACATGGTATGGACTTGAGATGCTATGTGCCTCTTAATGGAATTCCTCGGGGAGTGATGGTGATGTCTGCTAACACTCCTTGATTTTATTTTCTCATCATGAGACCTCCGATTTCCTAACTTGCTTGAGCCATTCTCCTTATCCAATTTATTTTCTATTATGTTCAAGCTCTCCAATAACTTCATGTTGAATTCGTCCTCCTTCTCTTTGTCTCTCATAATCCTTTCATTATCAGCTCTATGTCTTTGGACATCCTTCTGCAAATTTTTAATTGTCTCTTCCATATTCATGTTTTCATCTCTTCCTTCTTCATGCTCATTGGAGTTTGTTCCTACAATGAGAAAATAGACATCCATCCCATTGCTCTCATCTTGCTGACTGTAATTCCCCTGCGCCTCTTCCATTCCTATGGACTCTGCACTTATCTTGATATGATCTATTTGTTGTTAACTATGCTCAATTCCAAGTCTGGAGGAGAAAGTTATGGTCATTTGAAATTTTCCCATTAACTTTTCTGTTCACACTTCCACTTTGCGCAATTCTGCACTGTAATTATGAATTTTGTTACCTACTCCATTGAAATTTTTGTATGAGCTCAATTGGGTTTTTACATAAACATATTATGGACATTTTTTCCAAGATTCACCTTATTCTGAGTTCTGGGTTGTTAGTTATAGCCTATTGAAGTTCTAAGACAATTTGTGTTTTTTGTCTAGAATGCTACAGGTGCCTTATTTTCCATATTAAATGCTTTTAGCATGCCTAGAAATTTAATTCATCTCTTGGAATGTCTTCTATGGCTCAATCTATTTCCATTAACTACTCCTGCACCTCAATCTGATTCTGGAGCAGAAAGTTATGGCTCTTTGAAGTTAGATGGGTTTTAAAATTTACCCTTCACTGTTTAAGCTGTCACTTTCTCATAAAAGCTTTGTTTGACAAACAATTTACACCATTAGAAAGATCTATCTGAGCTCTTTCATTTGAGCTATAGAGACACAATGTGCCTTTGGTACACCTTTGTCTCATGGTTTTTGAGTTCCTAGAAACACTCTTAAGGCCCTCAAAAACACGCTGCAAAAGTATGATGTTCAAATGATATCAAATGTCCCAGAAAATAGCTAGTTTTTTGTTTGTTATTTGCCTTCCAAACAATTTTGCGCACACAATTTCAACCTGTAAAACCATATTTACCATGCACAACAACAACACAAGGTAAATCGTGCTTCGTGCACTTTAAAACCACTGTGTATCACTTCTCTGTTGCGTCAATAACTTGCGTGCACTACTTTCGTGTCACGCACCAATATCCACCGTGCACAGTTTTTGTACCGCGCGAAGATATTACGTGCGCATTTCACTTGATGCGCTGCACCATGCCAAATTTTAGTATGTCTCCACCACGCATTAAAACTCTGTGCACACCACCAACTAAGATATCACGCGACAACATATACCCACATTACGTGCACAACTACCAAACTCCACTGCGTTGTTCCAATACTGTGCACACTCTGCACGCCATTATTATGAATTCCCACACCGCGCAAAATTCTTATGCGTATGCACATCGCACAATGACAAATTTAGCGCATGCACCCACACACAAACCTTTTTTCCCCATGGCACTAAAATTTAGTGTGCACACTAGAAAACCACTATTTTTCTGCGTGGTACCAAAATTTAGCGTGCACACCGACACACTAACATTTTTTCCGCGCGGCACCAAAATTTGGCGCGTGCACTGGCATTCCAATATCTTGCGGCACAGTGCCAAATTTTACCTATCACAAGCTTTTCACCACGCATTATGCATTTTTAGTGCACCCACCTGTGCACATTCACCTTTATGCACATCAAATCCTCGTGAATTCCATTGCGGAAATTGGGGCTTTTTCCTAACTTTTCCCCCAATTTACCATAGACATTCTGCAACCACAAAATTCATTTAATTTCACCCTGATAACACCAATTCAACCTCTGCAACAAAAAATCGTTATGGGTTGACATTTTTGGAACGAATTTCCCCAAAATCAATTCATGAATTGAGAATTGTAATTATAAAACTCGCTCCAACTGTCATGGATTCACTGTGACTTCAAATTCGACCAATTCTCGGTCCGAATTTGCTAGAGAAGATATTAAATCAGGAATATCTCATCAGTTAGCCGAATTTCTCCATTATCTCATGAATTTAACAACATAAATTGGGGCTTTTCCCAATTCCGCATCGTTGCTTCCAAATATTACCATGGACACTCTACAGACTGAAATTTGGCCCATTCAAAATAAATCTTTTGTGAAATTTCGTGTCCACTCAACTTTCTCGGCCCATCCTGGCTTAGTGTTGAAAACTGAAGCTTAGATAGTAATTTTTAACATCCCTAGCCATCCATGTTGGGCCATGCTACGCCAGAGAACTCTTACTATTTTCTCTCTTTGGAACATACCGTAACATACCCAGCATCTAACTGAGCTATGCCACATAAATTTTCTAACTGCATGCATTTAAAAAAATACACACACAACACTCTTGCAGAAGCTTTATATTTAAAATGTAACAGACAAATACATTACGTAAATGCACGAATTCACACTGAAATAACAATAAACATAGACATGCAACATATACAAGAAATACCCCTAACATTCAAACAATTATAAACACACATAAGATAAACCTATAAATATAAGCATGTAAATAACAATGCAACATGTAAATTTATCACTCAATTGGCACTTATCTTGCTACAAATGTCACCAACTATGTCCAGACCTTCCATGAACCTCCCAGCCTTAGACCACACTGTTCATCACACTCAACAATGAGTCACCCCCGAGCTGGGACTAAAATCCACCTGGGTAAAGGGATTCCTAAACAGGCTAAAGGCTCATAGAAAATAGGAAGGAATCCATCTCAGGTGCCAAATAAAACTAACAACCCACAGTCCCTCATTCCCCACGTTACTTTCCCACCCAGGAAGTGTGGCCCTTCTTTTCTCAACAGTCCTTCGGCTACCCCACTTCCTTTCCGGGCTTCAGCAATAGGCTGGATAGGAAGTCTTGGAGAACTGTAGTTGCAGTTCAACGCCTTCAGGAAATCAATCCCCAACAATTATCTCACCCAGATAATTGATCATGGGCCTGATAACTCGCTTCTTCAATCCATCTCCCAATCTAACCAGATACACCAACACAAAATGGCTATAGATATGGGTTCAGGTATAATCATCAAGATACAAAGGATAGCTCAATGGGTGTGAATACTCATGGATGATTGACTGCATGGATCAATGATGGAAGGAATCATGGAAAGATGATATGAAATGAACTATGTCCCAACAATATGTATGCATGTCCCCAACTTGACACTTGTCATGTTGGGAGCAACGTTGTCCCACTTGTTCCCAACTTTAGAACTTAGGATAAAATAATTATCCATACTTCATGATTTAAGAAATATTAATATAATATTCCTTTTTGGATTAAACTCCCTAGCTTATCCCCTTTCCTTAACTTAGCCCCTCCCTTTCCATAACTAGTGGATTTTAGTCCCACATATCTTTTATCGTGGTCAGTCTGCGCGTAGCAATTTATTTATATTAATTATGAGACATGTAAAAAAAAGGTGCATTGGCCTTTAACATATAGGCTCTTCGACCTAATCAAAACATTAGCATCCTAGATTATAATAACTGGCTCACTAGCCTATAAAACATAACATATACACAAAGTCTTGATGGCCTCACAATCGCGCGTACTCAAGTTTCTGCGCGCGGTATCCAGGAATGTGCACACTTCCTCATTTTACTGTGCAGTACATGTGCGCATTATACCATGAAATGTGCATATAAAATGATGTTATACAACTCACCAGCTTAAGTACATTTTCATTTACATTTATAATTGGGTTCATCCTTAGGGATATTACACCTCACATATGATATTGTTTTCCAAAGAGCCCTTCCAAGGTGGTAAAGGGTTCATTGGGGGTTTTATAGGAAGATATGTGAACAAGGAGATCGAGAGAGATGAGACTGCAAATTGTTCTAAATGCTTCTTCCATTCAATTTAGATACTTGTATTTTTATATGGATGATGTCTGTTCTATATCTATATTCAAGGTTAACCTGTACAATCCTCTGGTTCGTAGATACATGATTATTCTCTCCTTCCATGCAAAGTAATTGTAAGGTGTAAGAATGAATTCTTTTGGGAATTCCATTTTTCTATTGTCTTCAATCTTTGGTACCTGCAAAAATAATTTGGCGTAGCTTTTTCTTAGAAGTTTGTTGGCTTTGATACCTTGTAAATGTGTTCAACCGAGACATAATTTCTATCTAGAAAATACCACACACATTTGCGGAGATAAATTGAGAAACAAGAAACAAGAGAGAAAGAATGGAACAATTATCATTAACTATAATGAATAATGAATAATTTGCACATGATATATTATGTATAACTCAACCAATGCACATTGGAGGAGAATAAAATGTGCCATAGTGGTGTTATAGAGTTATCTGGACACACACCAACAATTATGAGAGTGAACTGCCACCTATTCTTGTCTTTGGGGAAGTTACAAGAGTGAACTGCCACCTAGCTGACTTAACAAGTCTACCAGTCTTCAATTAACTGACAGAAACTGAGTGAAGTGAGGAGGAGATCAAGGAATAATGGATAATGCACTAGTCTAGTGATGATACCAAGGCTAATGCACATTAGCTGGTGATGATCCCAATTTTGCATGGTGACAAAACTAATGCAACATCTAGATTCCACTCAACTAGTCAAATTGACCTGAAAACTGAAGAGAATGTTCTCCCTAGAGGAATATTCTTCCTAAAATATAGTAGATTGAATAATGACTAATAATGAATAATAAACAAGGAAAAATCTTAGGAAAAATAAATCCTAGGTGTATGTGAAGTAACTCCAACATAATGACGGGGTCAACACTCATTTTTGTCATAATTTCTTTCATCTCAGTGGCTTTAGTCATTTCCTACTCCAAGGTATCCATTTGGAATGTTGTGATAACATATTTCACATTCGAGGGAATTGCATTCTTATAACAATTGAGAATGATTGGGTCATTTGGTCTTTTATCTTCTAGAATCTTACTCAATGTTTTATTGAACCTGATATTAAAATCTTGTATCATTTCATTCTTCTTCAAACCAATCTGGGTGAAATCGGTGAGAAGGGTATGAGCTTCATAGCTTCTTCGGCCTTGTCAATTTCTACCGTAGGTTCATGTTGGGATTCTCCCATATTTCATGGTCCCTCAAGCAAGTAACCAGGGGTGGTGGTAAGGAATAATTTGTGTGCGGCCAGTCCCAACAACAAGCGTTCGATGATTTTAAGTAGTGCTTGTGCTCAGCCCCAATACTTTCACTACCGGAACTGTACCAACCCTTTTAGATCATGATAGATGCTTCTGACTATGCTTTGGGCATCATTGTCACTCATCACAACCACCTTGTGGTCTATCATAGTGAAACACTATCATATGATGTTCGTAAGTACCCTACTTACAACAAATAAACGTACTCCATTGTGCAAGCTTGCCACTAGTGGAGACATTACATTCTTGGGAAGGAGACAACCATCCAAAATGATCATAAGCCATTGCAGTTTATGCAGAGACAAGGAAAATTATAGAATGACCACCATCAGAAGTGGTACACATACTTGCAACAATTCCACCTCAACATCAAGTATAAAATAGCAAGCACCAATCATGTCATTGATTACCTGAGCAGACCATCAGTTGTGAAACTCACCAGGGTGATAGACTCTTGTGAACATCATATGTCTGGATGGCCCCAACTCTATGAGACATACCCATACTTTTCCACCACCTAAAGAATGTTTGGCTCACATGCAGTTGTCTCTAATTTCCATCTTCAGGATGGGATATTGTGTTGTCTGGGCCATATATGCATTCCATCAAGCGAGTGAGAGAATATTATATGGGAATCCCACTACAGTTGGGTGGAAGGACACTTCGGCATCGAAAATACAGTGGCAATGTTGTAAAAAAAATTCTACTCGTAGAAACTTCGACAAGAGGTCATCAAGTATATCAGATTCTGCACTGCCTGCGCTAGTGCCAAACCGATCACTAAGAAAAAGGGCCTGTACACCCCTCTTCCTACTCTTGACTGGACATGGGAATCCATCTCAATAGAGTACGTGTCGAGCCTCCCATCCTCCAAGTGGGGAAATGATGGTGTTTTTGTGGTTGCTGACCACTTTTCTAGGATGACAATTCTGGTAACCTGCAAGAAGAGAATCACAATAGAGGGCACTACCAAGCTCTTCTTTGAATGAGTCTGGGTAAATTTTGGAATCCCAAAAACTATTGTCTCATATCGGGACAATCGATTTATCAACAGATTCTGATTAAGCCTCTGGTCACTACTGGAGACCAAGCTCACCAAATCCATGACCCTCCACCCCTAGACAAATGGCCAAACCGAGGTCGTAAATCGAATTATCGTGCATATCTTTTGCATGTATAATTCCAAGCACCCTTGCACATGGGATGAGAGTCTTGCCTATGTCCAACATAGATACAATCAATCCTTGAGGCTATTTTTAATATCTCGACAATTGGTAGAGTTATGGGAGTTAGTCTTGTGAAAATTACACCAAACTATATTTTTGGTCATCGACAAGGAAGAAAGATAAGGTTGAGAATGAGAAGCGGATGAGTTATCAGCCTAGGTTCAATTGGGCAGATATCAAATTTGAGGAGCCACCTTTCTTTCTAAGACCAAGGCTCATAAGAAAATCTTTTCTAGAGAATCATTGTCAAAAATATCTACCTCCCTCTGGAGAGGTAACAATAAAATAAAATTGAACATAATCATTAATACCTCGTCTGGTTCATTGATCTATAGTTTGATGTGCAACATGCAGAAGACATCGATGTAGCCTTGAACCGATCGATTGGAAATTTCATGGAGTTGTAACCAGTTTAGGAGTAAATTATGAAGGTAGCATAAGGGGTAGAAGCATTCTCTCAAGGCCCGACAGAACCTATCCCATGAAGTAATGTGGCCATTTTTCGGGGACGAAGTGCCAAGATTGACAATCAATTCTGCATTGTTTAAGTGTTTGTCACACCAAGTCTGGGTGATTCCTTCAAGTTGGAGACTGGATATTTCCAATTTAGTAGCCTCCTCCATATCAGATGAGGTTTTGAAATAAGTGGAGAGGCTACAAATCCAGGAATTCACGGTCTCACAATTCATTTGGCCGACGAACTTCGGTAATTGAAAATGGGTGTCCAGCTGTATGGTCGTTGGAGGTCTTCCCTATTGAAGTCGAATCAGTTCTTGGAGAGACAACACTAAATATTCCATGGGGATTGATGTGTCTATGTTGGATTCCTCACTGGAGGCTTCTCGTCGAGGCATCATGGTTGGCATCCCAGAATAGACCCCGAGGAGGGTGTGAAAGAATCCATGAGAAGGGTGAAATGCACGCTCTGAGAAGAAGTGTGAGACTAAGTATGAATACCCAAAAAATATTTTGAACCTGGTGGATGAAGTTCTAGTCCCAAGGACATAACACACTCTGATACCAATTGATATGAGTGTGAGGGTGTTTTTCTTAGAAACTAGGAAATCATGTAATATGGAAGGCACCTTGCAAGAAGAGTGGAAAGAAGAATTAAATAGATGGGGAGGGTGCAACAATGGATTTGAGTATGAGGGGAGAATTCTCAGTAGCTAGGAAAATGTGTTGGATGGAGGGTGCATTAGAGGAATAGTAAAAGGTAAATTAGCGAGGGAGAGGGTTGTACATCCTGGGAAAATTGCTCTCCTTTATTAAAAATGAATCTCTTATGTTCGCCTTCAAGTTTCCAACAATTGAGGGAGAAATTGATATACACACACCATAAAAGAGATGTGCACCAATTCCTTTGGTGCGCATTTTTTCTCTCAACAATCACAGAAGAAGAACAAAAATGAAATTTGCTCTCAACTTTTCTCAGAAATAGAAAAAAAGTTTACACATAGAAGAAATGAATAAGAATGAAGAATCAACAAAACTTCATCAAATGTATTAGAGGATTGTCTCCCTTCTTAAACAATCAAGGCGATCTTCTACAAACAAGAAATGCCACTTTATTCTTCTGCATTTCCCTTCTCAATCAGATTGGCAAGAGAAATTTCTTGCAGCATTTACTGACACAAGTAACTATTCATTAAAATAGACATTGCCATTATTTACTTATACTAGAAAATTCTTTATTACAGTAAAAGACTGACTCACACTAAAATGATCAAAAAACTATCATAGAATTACTTTTCCTTCTCACCTTTCTTACTGCAG
The DNA here is from genome assembly GCA_009831015.1 of Picea engelmannii. Classification (NCBI taxonomy): domain Eukaryota; kingdom Viridiplantae; phylum Streptophyta; class Pinopsida; order Pinales; family Pinaceae; genus Picea; species Picea engelmannii. The sequence continues at coordinate 506,154 of ML776604.1, forward strand.
ACGACTTGTAATTTGTTGTGTGCTTCCTAAGGAAGGTTGACATCCTTCCTTATTGGTCCAATTCCTCACTGTTTAGATCCTGAAGTCTCTGTGATTCTACCACCAATGGAGAGAAAGTTCACTGCACTATTTCAACTGCCATCCACTTGTCCTCTATTTGGAGTTTTTCATTGTTGACCAACCGGGTATGAAACATTCTGAGAGTAGAGGAAGTATTGTGGCAGGTGTCGGATTAGTGAGATTCTTTGGATGAGCATGGCGGGTCAACAACAAAGAGACATTGTTAGTATTGATATCATGGTGAGTGGCTATGGTATCGGTTTGCGGTAGTGGTCAATTGATAGATGGTGAAGTAAGTACATAGTCACACCTAGCCTGTTGAAGTTGGTATTGATGAGTCTTGGAATTATAAACCACTTTTTGGTGTTGTTGGTAAGGAATACCAAGAAGGAGATCGACACAATCTAACGGTGATGCATTGTAAATCACAGTGTCACGAAAAGGATCAATGGAGAAAGTGACAGTGTAACACTGAGCAATAGTAATGCGAAGATCGACCTTCTGTACCCATCAGGATGATATGGATTAGGGTGCGGGGTGGTGGGGAGTTGCAGATGTTGAAAAAATTCTTGTGATAGCAGATTCTTTTGACTCCCATTGTCCAAAATGAGAGTGGCGAGATCATTTTTAATTTGGCAGTTTTGAGTGAATAGGGGAATGTTATGGTGACTTGGTTCTGGTGTAGTCATGATAATGAGGGATGGTTTATCTTCAGTGGGGTTGGTGAGAGAGATGACTTATGGTTGCTTAGGAAACTCAGTGGGTGTTGCCTCTGCAAACAAGGTATGATGGGGATGGCTATTTTTAATAGCTCGAGAGTTTGCAGAGTTATGGGAGTTGGTCTTGTGAAAATTACACCAAACTGCATTTTTGGTCACCAATGAGGAAGAAGGATAAGATTGAGAATGATAAGGGGATGGGTTATCATCCTACAATCAATTTGGAGAATATCGAATGTGAGGATCCACCTTTATTTCTATGGCCAAGGCCTGCAAGAAAGCCTTGTCTAAGGAAGCATTGTCAAAAAGATATACCTCCCAACGGAGAGGTAACAATAAACCAGAATTGAAATTAATTATTAAAACCTCATATTGTTTGTTGATCTGGATTTGGATGTGCAACTTGCATAATACATTGACATATCCTTGAACCAATTGATTGGAAAGTTGACGGAGTTGTAACCACTTTGCGAGTAAATTATGAAGGTAACCTAGAGGGTAGAATCGTTCTCTCAAGTCTTGGCATAACTTATCCCATGAAGTAATGTGACCATTTGTCGAGGATGGAATATCGAGCTCGATGATCAATTTCACATTGTTCAAGTGTGTGTCCCACCAAGTTTGGGCTATTCCTTTGAGTTGGAGACTGGATATTTGCAATTTGGTAGCCTCCTCCATCTCATACGAGGTTTTAAAATAAGTGGAGAGGCTATGGATCCAGGAATCCATGGTCTCGCCATTCATTTCTCTGGTGAACTTGGTTAATTGAAAATGGGTTTCCAGTTGCATGGTCACTGGAGGTCATCTATGTTGAAGTCGAATCAGTTCTTGGAGAGCCAGTGCCAAATCTTCCATGGGGCTTGATGTGTCTTCGTTGGATTCCTCACTCGAGCCTTCTCGTCAAGGAGGTATGGTTGGAAGCCTGGAATAGACCCTAAGGAGTGTGTGAAAGAATCCCTAAGAAGGGTGAAATGCACGATCTAAGCAGAAGCGTGAGACTAAGTATGAAGACCCAAAAAAAATTGAACTTGGTGTGAGGTCATTTTTCTTAGCAACTAGGAAATCATGTAATATGGAGGGTGCCTTAAAGGAAGAGTGGAAAGGAAAATTAAATATATGGGGAGGGCGCAAAAATGGATCTGAGTGTGAGGGGGAAATTCTCAGTAGCTAGAAAAATGTGTTGGATGGAGGGCGCATCAGAGGAAGAGTAAAAGGAGAATTAGCAAGGGAGAGGGGCGTATCTCCTTGGAAAATAGCTCTCCTTTATTAAAAATGAATCCCTTACATGCTACTTCACACTACCAACAATTGAGGGAGAAATTGATATACACACACACCATAAAAAGGATGTGCACCAGTTCCTTTGCTGCACACACTCTCTCTCAACAATCACAGAAGAAAAACAAAAATGAAATTACCTCTCAACTATTCTCAGAAATAGAAAACTGATTTACATACAGAAGACATGAATAAGCACAAATAATCAACAAAACTTCATCAAATGTATTAGAGGATTGCCTCCCTTATTAAACAATCAAGGCGATCTTCTACAAACGGTAAATGTTGCTTTATTCTTCTACATTTCTCTGTGCAATCAAATTTGCAAGAGAAATTTTTGGCAACGTTTACTGACACAACTAAATATTCATTAAAATATACATCACCATTATTTACTTAGACTGACGGATGATTTATTACAATAAAATACTGACTGACGCTGACAATGATCATAAAACTATCATAGCATTACTTCTCCTTCTCGCCTTGTTTGCTACAAATGACTTGTACTCTATTGTGCGATGCCTAAGGAAGATTGATGTCATTCCTTATTGGTCCAATATTGTATTGAAAGGGTTTTAAGAACCCTCAAATAAGGAATCCTATGAAACCATGATTCAAGATCACAAGGATCAGTGCATAGAAAATGAGAAGAATGATGAAGCAACATTCTATCTCATTCAACAAGGCTTGGTTGAGAGATTTCTTCCCAAAATTGTACCAATAACCAGTTCCAAAGAGGCTTAGAATATTTTTGAGTTGACATACAGTGAAAGGGGGAGCAACACTGATCAACATCAATCTGAGTTACAAAGCATTGCAACTATTGATGAAGTGACTATTGTAATAGAAGAAGTAGAATAATTTGACATTGCATAAATAATCAAAAAAGATATGAAAGAACCTCTTAGAAAATAACAATATATGGAAACTACAATTGTTTCGAGCATTGCAAAGAAATTTGTAGAGGAAATTGTGGAAGAAGAAGGTAAATTTGTATGAGATGTAGAGCATGAACATGGTAAAGAAAGTGAAGCCCATTGTGTAAATACACATACATATGTATATGAAATTGAAATTACCTTTGTAGCATGAACATGGTAAAGAAAGCTAAGCCCACTGTGTAAATACACATATGGATGTATATGAAATTGAAATTACCTTTGCAAGAGTAGAAAAATGTGAGGAGAATTTAGCAATGGAAGATGTTGAACACATCAATGAGGATAGAATGAATGTTGAATTTTATGTTGAATTATATTTTATTGAGTAGTGGCTTGCATAGGCCAAGTATGATGGAGATCAAAGTGGTGACATAAAATTTTCCAAGAACCAAATAAAGAGGAAACCTTCGGAGTTGTTGAGACTATTGCAGTAGTGTAAGAGGAGATCAATGAAAATAAAGATGTTTTTGATCTTATAGTGGTTGAAAAAAATGTTAAATCAACAATACTTGAAGTACAAGTAGTAGAAGAATAAGAATTACCAAATGAAAAATATAGAGATGATGAAGAAGATGAGAAGAAACATTATGTAGAATATAAAATTTGGAGAGAAAAAAGAAAAAAATCTTAGAAAATAGAGAGTACAAGCTACACCAACATGAAGTAAATAAGGTAAAACATTTTATTTTTTAGTTGATATCAAGTGTTATAAGCCTAGATGAGACTTACACCAGTAGGCCATCATGTTATGAATTTTGTAAGAATTTTTTAAGCCTATAGAGGCAGTGTCCACTGTCAAGGGTTAGCTAATTTTTTAGAAGAGTTTCAGTTACTTCCATTTAGCTAAAGAAATCTCTAGAAGAGTTGAGTTCTATTATTAGTAAACTTTGTGTATTTATCTCTTCCTTCAACATTCAAAGTAGTGCAAGGATCAAGTTTTAGAGTCACAACTCGTCTTGTGTTTGGTTTTTTGTGTTTTTTTTTCTTGAATTCATTGTTTTTTTCTCTTCTTGTGTTTGGTTTTGTGTGTTTTTTTGTTGAGTTCATTGTTCTTTTCTTCTATGGAACCACGAAAGAATATTGAATATTTATAATTAACTCCCTAATTCATGCATTATTTTAAGTAAATCCCTAATTCATACATTGTAATATCTTGAATAGGTTGGAATGGAATGTAAATTTTGGCGATGTCAAAGGAGTTATTTTACTTCGAAAAAACATTTCATGACATATTTATCAGTAACTCTAAAAGATAAACTATGCTTATGTACAATGGTGTGATCATCATAATAGAATTATAGTAGAAACTCCCTAGTTGTATGGTGCCGAAATCTCTTCATATGCTCAAGTCATTCCTTTTGCTGCTACGAAAGAGCCTCCAGTTGCTTAGTTTCCTTCCTTGCCAAAGTATATGGGAAAATTAGCGTCCATCATTTATTGAGTTGATCTGTTTCAGGTGTTGTGAAAGAGAGACTACATTATTAAAGTTGAAAGTTACAATCCTATCAAACAAGTCTCTTTATGAAACCTGCAATCTAAATTTTCCTACCTAGTTTCTCCCAAATATTAGATGTAGTTTTGGAATAACAGACAATAGGGTGGCCAAAATTAATCCCCACGAAGGCAACAACAAGACCTCCAAGACAAGTGTAGTAAAATATATTGATCTTCCTCCTCGCAATTTAGGTTTGTTTATTCATAAGAATTTTACAACAATACATACTATACTACGGTTGATCCAAGGATAATTTGAAAGCATACCGACAAAATTCATAGATGACTTAACGATGATAAATTTTAAAATCAAAACAAATATACAAAAACTAAATGTAGGTGCCAATTTTTATGGATCATTATTGCATTCGGCAAGAATTCACAAATGCTCAAAATCAAGTCAAGTGGTAAATGGAAAATGGCTAAAGAATGTGTCTTTTATTCTTGGACTGATTGGTTGGCCTTAGGTGTCCTATTTGTTTCCTTTATTATCTTTCTAGGCCAAGTGTTTGATAAGCAATCCACCTTATCCACTGTGTCTATCCTCTATTGTCTGCGAGTCTCCACATATATATTGGTTCTTCCACTTTCTTACTATTATGCTCCCATGATTGAACTTCTCATTTTTTTAAATTGTTGATTGAGCTTCCTTCCAACTCTATCCACAACCTTTCAACATAAACTGCATACACTTAATTCTCAACTTTCTTTAATGTCTTCCTTGATACTCTTTCCTTGATGCATTCCAAGTATACATTGACACCATTTATAAGTAAAGTAGAACATGTAACATTGACCCTTGAAAAAAAAATGAAAAATTCAACATAAAAGAGAATAGATTGAACTAAAACTTGTGATGTTTTAAAGCTTCTCAAACTTGTTTCAATAGATTTCAATGCACTCAAATTCAACAATTGGACCATAAATAAATACTAGATCTCCACACTTATTGGCATTGAATATTATTTGATGGAATCTACAATATGTCCCAACAATTTTCCATCTAACATCAATCAGACCATATTTTGGTAATAAAATCACTTTAAATTCAATCTTATGCCAATAAAATCCATCAACCTATAGCCAGTCTATTTAATAGAAAAATTCACTCCTCTCATGCATGCAAGCAGGAACCCAATGTCTCAATTCTCTGTCTAATCTCAAATGACCCAAGCTGGGGCATTCAAGCACACTTTTCTCGATGTCTTCAGAGTGAATATTATAAAAGGAATTCAAAATCATTGCTTGCAAAGAGGAGTGTTCTAAAAATTCTTTGATTCCATCTCCTATAACTAACTCATGACCAGTAATATTTATTTCTTTCAAATTTGGACAGTGTCTCGCAATAAAAAAAGGTGACACATATGATATATTAATTAACCATGAGATGTTTATGCTTTCTAGGTTAGAAATCCCCTTAAGAGATACACACCCAGCATCAGGAATTCAACACTTGTAAATAAGACAATTATTGCAGAAGACTAAACCCTAAGTTTGTAATTCTATTACATTCACAAAAATCGAGCCTCTTTAATGATCTTGTAGTTCATCCAGCTTCTAATGAGACCAATTATCAATAATTGATCAATGTAAAACCATGTAGTATGAGAATTTCCAAGTACCCAGTAGCCTCGATAGCTTTTAATGCTTGATCTATTATCTTGTTATATAATCCCAGGTCTAAATGTATAATGTTTGGGCATGATTTCATGAGACCTATGACACCCACATTGCCTAAGCCCTTTATTCTCCTCAAGTAAACCTCTCTCAAGTATCTACACTTAGCAACTATGCATCAAATTCCTTGTTCAGTTACAGTGTCTACATGGGAATCCTGAAATACATCAACATAGCTCGAAGTTTGGCATAGATTCAAATTAAAGAATTGTAGGGAAAGGGAAGTGTCTAATATAAACTCTAAATCTAGGTCATCGATTACAAAATGAGAAGAAAATAAGATAATATAGAGAAGACAGAATTGGGGACAACAAAGTGAAGAGCACATAGCATCGAGAGTATTTCATTAAGGGAAAAGGGTTGAGCTAAAAATGCTCAAGAAAATCAAGAAGATCAAGAAACAAAACAAGAAATCCTAACTGACTCGTACAATTGGCTAGAATAGTTGGTAGTGTACAGTCACATACTGTTGAGGTTAGAGTTATAACTAACACTCCCTCTTAAACTGAATAGTTACAAACATTAGTATTGATAATGCCTAAGTGTTGTAATTGGAAATAAAAAATGGATTTTTCAAACAAAAAAGGAATTCAGAAATGATAATGCTTGTTGATCTATGTCTCAGCTTGGCTTACAATACGTAACAAAAAAACTAGACTTCATCTTTTCACTTGAGCTGGGTTTCTTCTTTCTCTTCTTCCAAGCTCTGTATTGTTCTAAACTGGTCATTTTTTTCATTTTGCAATTGATACTGAATGCTTCGTGCTTTTCCTTTTGTCTTTGTCTCTATAACTTCATATTCAGAATTTGCTTAGGTTACTTATGCCTGTGTCCTTCATCTTATTCTCCAACAAATTTTTCTTTGACAGTGGTTTGATGCCACTACTGCAAACTATCATCAATTCCCTTCATAGCTTGGGCTACACAGTCAACGGACTCCTTCCACATTAACTCATAATAAAATCTAATTTCTTCAAAACTCCATTGCATGAAAATGGTTTCAAAATGGTATTCATTTAAATCCCCATCCATGTCTTCATATTCCCCTTTTGGCTACTCACCTGCATACTCAAACAACTTTTCATTTTGATATAAAAAATTATAACAGGAACCATATTGGTTCTCTTCTTTCTGTTCTTTATGAGAGAAGTTACCAACATCATCATCATCATAATCATCATCATCATCATAGATTGTCTATTCAATCCATTTCAAATATGCATCAACATTATCTTCTTCTTCAGTTTCTTCATTGGAAGTCATAAGTGTAGTGGCTTGAATGCTTCTGTCATCAAACCTTCTTTCAAGCACTACTTTTGCAGTCACCAGATCATCCTCTTGGTTCTGAATGCGAAGTAGGCTTCCTCCTCCATACATCAATTCATCAATTTTATTCTTCTCTTTCATTTTTTCAAGGCACTCATCATAAGATAGATTTTCATCATCATTTTCAAGGCACTCATCATAAGATAGATTTTCATCAAGATTTATTACCTCTATTTCAAAGAGGCAAATTTATGCAAAATGTTCATCAATCATCATTGATGTTGATCCTTTGTTGTCATCAACAAACACTACTCGAATCATTTTATCAATGTAGGTTGTTGTAGTGATAGATTCACCATCATTTTCTGCAATTTTCTCATGCTCTACTTCACACACAGATGCACCTTCTTTCATTTCTTTTGGTAGCTCTGCTTCAGGCACAAATGATCCTTCATTATTTTCTTCTGGTAGCTCTTCTTTAGAAACAAAATGATTCTTCTGGAGTGGAAACATTTGATAAATTGTTTCTCCCTCTTTCACTATACTCTATTTCCAGAATACTCCAAACTTCTTTCAAAGATGTCATTGTTGCAACCTTGTGCAACATACTGTCATCCAAGGCTTGTTGGATTATATGCAATGCTAATGCATCCCTTTCCTAATCATGTATATTATGATAACCGTCTACAAGACACAAATAGGTATTCATTCTAACAGACCAAAATTCAAAATTCTTACCATTATACTGTGGCGGTAATGGTAGGTTCATGCTCATGTTCTCCAAATATCATCAATTTTCCTCTGATATGCCTCTTGTGTGAGCTCCTCATGTACAACTGGAACCTGCTCATTTATCTTTGCAAAATATGTTGTCATTTCTTTGTTGTTCTCTTTCCATATATGTCTGAGATCTCTTATGGGCTTCCTAAGTTGCCTTTGTTGACCCATGAAAATGTTTCTTGGTTTTTCATTCAACAATTCGATCACACTTGTGGATCGACTATTCTATCTCATCACACTGATACCACTTGATGCAAAGAGACAAGTTCTCTTCATGTTTCCTGGGCATAAAAATAGGTCTGTGAATTTCTTTATGTGACTTCGGGCTAAAAAACACGGGGTATACCACTTCTTTAGCTTCGATCTGGCTGGATATGACTATCTGAGCATGAGATCCATGAACTCAAAGCTTTGAGATATGTTCTTTAACAACTATAGCCCCTCTAATGGAGAAATTCTACTATCTGAGTTTACTAAGGAGTAAACACAAATTTGAATTTCAACTTCTCATGTGACCGAGGGTTGAAAACCAGGTGCTTTGGGACTTCGGGCTTCGAGAATTAAGACATGTGAAGATATAAGTTCCTTCGAATAGCTGAATGGATGAATAAATGAATTGTTGCAAAGATCAACAATATTCATTGATTTGAGATCAATAGTCAATAGTTACTTCGAGAATTTGTGCCTTCCTACCTTCGCGGCTCCTGGCGATATTCCTTTCTTACCTCGCAATCCTCCAAACTTGCGAACCTCCGAACAGGGGAAGAGATCAACAACCTCAATTACCTATCGAGATCTACGACTTAAAATTACTTCGGGAATACATGTTTTGGGGATCTTTCACCGCTCGCAATAACAATACTCGCGAAGTGTCAGGGCGATGAACTATCTATAGAGATGTAGATATAACGATCCTTAGGCCTTTGCAAATGAACGACAAATATCTTCTTCAAAACTCCAACCTTTGGGAGTTTTCATGAGCAAATACACGAAATCCTCTAGAGTGTTGAATCTCTAAAGTGAGAGATCTTCCTCCACATGTCCTTTTGATTTGAATGGCTGAGATTTACTTCGGCCTTTAGGGATTCAGAAGTTTTGGCAACACTGCACTGTGTTTTCTCTAGGCCTCAAACTAGAGAAGTGGAATATCCTTCGTCCACATGTCTTTGTCAATGGACGGTCCAGATGAACTTTTTGGCTTCAGGCCTTCGGGAGTTCTTTACTCAACACTTCTTTCTTCCTCCCGAAGTACGAGATCCCCAAATACGAGGATAGTCTCACATGTGTCCCCTACTTGGATCGACAAACAAAAATTGTTTATATGTGACCGAGAGTTGTGACCTCGGCTTAACCGTTGGGAACTTATCTCACTTTGTAGGATCGATAATGGACTATGAAGATCAATGGCCATGAGTGATTGTAGAAACTCAACTTTCTCACGCTTTAATTTCCTTCTCGATCTCCACAATGTGAAGATGCTCATTCATAGTGGGATCGATATCCATCGTTGGTCTGTTGATCTAGAAAGATCAACAATACTGAGGGATTGTGGAGTTTCAACCTACTCATGCTTTAATTTCCTTCCCGATCTCCACAAAGTCTCCCCACCGTTCATCTCCCTTCAATGATATCTAACGGTTGTGACTTAATCTTTGCTTGATTTGATGGCTTATCTTGCTCTCGCCCAGATCTAATGGCTGAAAATGTTTTTGCCTCTTCTGTTCTCTCCTCGTGATTTATGAGCTTGATTAAAGGCTCAGATTTATTCCCACGATCGATCTTATGGATGATGATCTTGTCCTTTGTTGCTTCTGCAAACTTCCTTCTAAATAAAAAATTTCACGAATCTTTAAATGAGAAATAATATCACGAATTTTTTAAATGTTTCATCCTTATGCAGCTCTGGTTTCTCGCGATTTTTTTCTCCAATGACCTTTTGAGGGTACTGTGGACTGCGGACTAATATCCAAACTCTGTGAAGAATCTTACATCCCCTGCTCTCATCTGCGAGACAATGTAATCTTTATGGTTTTCTTCTTAGGATTAGGCTGCTCTCCAGGAACTGTGAAGAAGATTACGTCCTAAGCTTTGATACCATGAAAAAATGAGAAGCAAAGAAGATAATAGAGAGAAGACAGAATTGGGAACAAGAAAGTGAAGAGAACATAGTGTCAAGAGTATTTCATTAAGGGAAAAGGGTTGAGCTAAAAAGAATCAAGCAAATCAAGAAGTTCAAGAAACAAAACAAGAAATCCTAACAGACTCATACAGCTAGCCAGAATAGTTGGCAGTGTACATTCACATATTATTGAGGTTACAGTTATAACTAACAACTTATTTCCTTTCGAACATCAATATTTAACAATTTTCTATACCTTTGTAGAAAGGAACGCGAGAGCTATGTTGAAAAGTGTTAACCAATTTCCCATGGGGATCAGATTTCTTAACTCCCAATATTATGTATTTAGCTGAACCAAATTAGCTAAAAATAGAATATACATGCATGCACACTAAAGTGATCAGCACGTGTAACTGTTTGATCAGTTTGTGGTCAAATTGTGTAACTATGTGATAGATGTTATATATCTATGCATAACAGTAGAGGCAAAGATAGGAAGTGTGTGGGAAGAATGTGTGAGGTTTGTAAGCCTATGTTTGGTTGTTGTAATTCTCCCTTGATAATAAGAATACTGATTATTATTTCCACCTAAATTGTTGTGTTCATTGTGTGATTAATTGTTGTTGATTATATTTATTTTCCACTAAATGTTGTCTAATTATGCTTTCACATCCCAAAAAGTAGTATCATAGATCAAACTTAAAGTATCTAAGCAGAAAACGAAGATACTACTTGATTGAGATTGTTCCTTGAAGCAAGAAAGATGATGTATTCGCTACAAACGGTGATATTTTTGTCGCCTATCACTCATGGTCTCTGCATCATCGCACCTCTACCAAGTGAGGGGAACGATATAATTTTGGTCATCACTCCATTCGACATGATGGTGGAGCGATAACCTTAGAAAGGAGATTTTGGAAAGTGCATATTTCATTTTTTATGAATGTGATTTTTCTTGAGATATGTTTTATAAACATATGATATTAAAATCGTGGAGTGATATGAAGGTATGAAAGCCCAATTTTTGGTTTTATTATGCACATGGAGAATCTCCCTTGGTAAACTTATTAAAGGAAATTAAAGGATGGCTTGTATAAATAAATGAGTGGAGATATATTTTATTAACTTGATCAGTTTTTATATGGGTGGATATCTTTTTTAAGAGGCGAACTTTTTTTGTTTTGGTAAAAGATTTTGAATATTCAATTATTATTTTTAAATCTTGTAACTAAGGTTGTAGGGTTTTGAACATTAAAATTGTTTCTCCATAAGAAATAGCTTAGTGTTATAAGTTGTAGTTTTTGTGGGGTTTTGTGTTAATGGAAAAAGTTCAGAGTTCAAATTTTGAGGTGGAGAAATTCAATGGAAAAAATAAGTTCAAGATGTAATATTTGCTAGTACAACAAAGATTGCAAAAGGTGTTGGCGGGAAGGACAAAGAATCGACAAGCATGACAGAGGAGGACTAGGAGGATCTCAATGTAAGATCGCTTAGTACGATTCATTTGTGTTTGACATATGAATTTGTGTTTAACATCGTTGGAGAGGAGGCAACAACAAGAGAGGTGATGATTGAGTCACCGTGAATGAAAAAAAAAGGTATTTACCTTGGAGTTGTAATAACTATTGATTACATATAAATGGGCATATGCCCTAGATAGGGGCATGTGTACTCATGGTTTATTGGGTCACATATGAAAATTCTAGACATATATTTAGCTAGATTGAATATGTGGGGGGGGAATATGTTGGGTTAACCTTGACTCGGTGAAGGAGTTAATGAGTTAAATATGTTTTTTAGGTCAAAGAACATGGTTTTTTAGGTCCATTTGTTTTTCGGTAGCCCTTGGTATTGTGCCCATGGATCTCATGTAATGAGGTCTACAAAAGGCTTAGTGAAATCCATTATTAATGGTCCTGGAGATAAGCAGTGAAGGCTTACTTGGTTGGCTTGGCCATATTTGGTCAAGGTTTTTTGAATGCAAAGTTCGAGGTGGAGCAGTGTGTTCATGTTAGAAAGGCGGGTTTGTTAAAAACATGATGTGTTTAGATATTTGTAATGAAATTAACATTAGCAGTTCAATCAAGTGTTTGAGAATATATGATGAAGGTAGGTTCATATCCATGGAACTTGGAAATTATTGCAAGTAATTTGGGATAGAAAGGGCATGTTCAGTAATGCCAAGTTGCAACAATAGTTGTGGGAAGAAGAGGTTGTTCTATGTGATAACTCAGTCACCATCGGTTGCAAAAGACTCCAAGATTTTGAAATAGGTATGAATAGGTCATTTGGCGATTACTCAAATGTGAAATTATTTGGTTGTGATGCTTATGTTTTTATCAACATTCTAAGTAGGACCCAGATCAAACATGTAGATTGATTTTGATATGGTGATGATGTTAAAGGACGCAGATTGTGGTATCCTACTGCCTACTGAATCATCATGGATATAGATGCAGTGTTTTATCAATCTCCTATTATAAAATCAAACATATTAAAAGATGAAAGGTTCAATTCATTATTGGTAGTAAATGGGTATTTGTAAGGTATTGACTTCCATGAAAGTTTCTCACCAGTTATTAAAAGATTGTTTCTATTCATGTTCTGTTAGCACTAGTTGTGTTACTTGATCTTGAGTTAGTACAGCTGGATGCTAAAACTATTTTACATGGATTTTTTTGGATAAGGGTATGTATATGGAACAACTAGAAAGGTTAGTTCAGAATTGAAACATTTTTTTTTTGCAAACTCAGGAGTCATTGTATGGCCTGAAGCATGCCACACAAATGGTACAAAATGTTTGATTTCTTCATGGTGAGCCAAATTTGACAATAAGTGAGTATAACCATTGTGTTTATGGTATATTTATTATCTTGGAATTAAATTTTATGCTTGTTGCGAGCACAAGCATGTCTTACATCAACAGGTTGGCTCAATTGGTTAGGACATCTCATATGAAGGATCTAGGAGTAGAAAAACAAATCTTGGGCATGGAAATACACAAAGACATGAACGATGGTAATGCTTGGTTATCACAGTAGAAATATGTGGTGAAGATATTGAGGAAATTTGGTATGAATAATGTGGAACCGGTAAAATCCATTTGGCTTTCTATTTTAAGTTTTCTTCGGGTTTATGTCCTAACAAATGAAGAAGAAAAGGGTTATATATGTCGAGTATCATATGTTAGTAGTAAGTTTAATGTATGAGATGGAAATGATCAGTGTTTCATATGTAGTTGGTGTTGTCAGTAGACACATGGAAAACCAGGTGAAGATCAGGGAAATGGGTGTTGATGATTGCGATGGGAATGTTCAAGTATTTCACATGTAGTTGGTTTTGTCGGTGGACACATGGAAAAACTAGGTAAAGAGAATGGAAATGGAAGCTTCAGTATCTTAGAAGCCTAAGTATCACCTATAGTGGTTGTAGTGATTTAATATGTGGTTATGATTCAGGAGACTTGGACAAGAGGATACCTACCTCAGGTTATGTCTTGCAAGAATGCAAGGATCTATTGGGTAATTTTGGAAAAGTACAGGATGATGTGTTATGTGGTGGTCAAAGTGTTGTGCATTTGACTAACAATCTAGTGTATCAAAATGAGATAATGGATTGTTTTATAAGATAGGTTACTGATGGAGGAAGAATGGTCCATACTGGAGAAAATCATGTCGACATGTTCATGTAACAGTACTATTAGAAAAATTGTAGAGTTGTGATGGTGTTTGTCTTCTCTTGGCTTGAAGGAAAGGTGATGAATAAATTTGGGCATGACATATCAGGTAAATTTTTGTCAAGGTGGATATTGTTGAAACATGGGAACCAATTTCCCATGTAGATTGGATTTCTTAACTCCCAGTATTCTGCAGTTAGCTAAACCAAATTAGCTAAAAATAGAATATGCATACATGCACACTAAAGTGGTAATATTGTGTAAATGTTTGATATTTTTGGTAACTGTTTGATTAATTTGTGATCAGTTTGTGTAACTGTGTGATAGATGTTATATATCTTTGCATGCATACTCGTAGAGGCAAAGGAAGCCAATGTGTGGGAAGAGTATGTGAGGTTTGTAATGATCTATTTGATTGTTGAAATTCTCCCTTGATCAATAAGAATACCGATTATCATTGCCCCATTGATGTTTCCCTTGTAAAGGGGTTTACCATGAAAATTATTGTGTTCATTGGGTGATTGATTGCTGTTGGTTTTATTTATTTTCCACTTAATCTAGTTGTTTTATGCTTACCCTTCCCAACAAGATGAGGGTTTAGAACTCTAAGAATTTCCCTTGTTGAGCTTTCAAATCTTCTTCATTGAGTACATATTTTGTTCCCCCAATGTTGTCCATTAATACATGTCATGTACATGAGATTGTACAAATCCGATGTGGGTTTTCCATCTAAAAATACAAAGTAGCATCCATGCCCAATAACCACAAACTCACCTTGATTTCAAGTAGGGAAATATGGTATTAAAATTGGACAACATGCTAACAAGAGATAACATCACACACATCCAATTTCAAACCATGATCTACACCAATGATATAAACAAGACTATTCATATATAATTCACATAAGGTACACATAAACCAAGTCTAACTTGCAGATTATGTACAGGCTTTGCACATTTTCTGAAATAGACTCCATGATGACATTCTCACCTACAGGTTCCCATCCTGCAATGTTGAACATAGTGGGAAGCATAAATGGTAATCATATGGGGTTATTGGGAGCAGAATTATGAGGTTCATCTGTTAATTTATAGCCAATAAATTATTCATCAATTGTTTGGCAATGTGGTTCACTCAACCAGTAAAACCACTCCCCAATGATGATCTTGTTAGGTTGATTTTGAGGTCTCTCTGACAAGTTTTTAAAGAAAACTAGGTGCAGATTATGTATATGCTTGCACATTTTCTAAAATAGACTCCATGATGAGATTCTCACCTACACGTTCCCATCCCATCATCAACAAGAGGAATGCATAGATGGCAGATTGAAAAACATGGTTTGATTCATAATTCAAACAACAATGACATTGTTTTCCACTATTAACTGTCAATTCTTCCAACACTTACAAAATAAGGACTACTATCACACCCATGCATACATTATCTAAAATCCACCAATCATTGTCTCCAATCTCTACTATCAAGAGAAGGGTTTTTCCCTCATAATGCAATCCCAACAACACACTAAATAATGTTAATTACTACGGTACTAACAAGTGATAAAGAAGACTATTGAATCATAGTCACCAATTCACGCCCAACCACAAATTTATTTGCAAATGGGATACCAGCAGAAGTTTGAAATCACTTTGGGTTTTCAAAGGTGGATTAATGGAATAAATCCTAAGGATCATAGATAGATCACAAATAAATCTTTATTTCCACGCCAAATGAGAAACTAGACAATCCAACACATTATCCTTCTTAGTTAAATTGAACCGAAGAAGCTCAAATATAACTTTGTATACATCATTATATAACAATAAACATTATGTAGGAATATTTCCAATTTCTTATTGTATACAGGACATAGCTAATTATATCTTCAACATTGCAACAAATATAAAGAAATACAAACAAAAGAGTCAAAAGAATGATAATAAGAGAAGATTAGACAAAGTCCTCACTCAATCTATCTATGAACCTTAGTAATTATTCCAATCATCCATTCATGGACTCCATACAGTAATCTATGATTTAACCATTTATGTGCAAAAGTTGATCTCTCTATCAAAGTTCTCAAGGATTATTAATTATACCCATTAATTAATAACCATTTATGTGAAAGCATTTAATAACCATTTATATACATGGGTTTAGAAGTACAAGAGTGTATTATATTAGATCTGAATATAACTAGGAAAATGACACATTGGCGAGAATGATCTTTATATAGGGATGAATGGTTCCCTATAACTTCCTATTCCAAAAAATTAGGGTGATATAGCTCCAAAATAATCCCAATACCATGAAATTAGGACGGATAAGAGTAGAAAACCCTATTTACACCAAATGGGGTGGGCAAATTCACTTCAAAAAAATCCCATTTCCTATAAATTGGGGAAAATGAGAGTAAAAAGCCTCATTTACATGAAATGGGATGGGGAAAAATCATTTCCATAAATCCCCAATCTTGAAAATCCAGGTTGAGTGGAAGGTTGCAGTGCATATTTCATAGTGTGAAAAAAATTTATTTTTCTTCTTCCTTGTAAATAAATGTGATAATTATTTAAATACATATATTTTTAAATAAAATTGAGGTTAATCATAATAAAGCATTACAATATAAAAAAATTCTCAGTCAAAATTTGGAACCTCCTAATTTCGCCCATGGGATAAATTTTGACTTTAAATTTTTCTCTAATCTCATCTCAAAACTTGATAAAAATATGTGGAGTTGGACCTTTCGAACTCTAAATATGGTTGGTCATCTTATACTTCTTAAAATTGTTCTCCTCACCATTCCTCTTTATCTCTTCTTCATCCTTACTACTCCCAAATGTATCCTCAAATCCATCAAAACTATTAAGCAAAATTTCCTTTGGCAAGGAACCAATACTACTAGAAAATGGGCCTTGGTCACTTGGAACACCCTCTACTTGCAAAAATTAAAAGGAGGGTTAGGTTGAGAGACCTTGAGCTCCATGTTTCTCCACAGGAAAAAACTAGGTGGCATTGGCTTCGGGGAAAAGGGGAGCTCGGGAAAAAAAAAATATGCCAAGGACATTAGTTCCCTAGATCTAATCCGAATTTATGGCAATCAATCAGGATCCCTCATTTGGAATACACCCTGACAAAAAAAATATCTTATACAAAATCATAGTTTTATGGAAATCCATGATGGGAATTCTACCTTGTTGTGGGAATATTCCTAGTAGCAGATTCATGTGCTTCAAGATAAGCCCAACTACACAATCCTCAAAGACATCCTAAAAGATGGCCATGGAAACAAGGTTCACCACTACTAAAATTCACAATATGGTTCTTCAAACTAGATGATATGGTCAATTTCCCATGAACATATCCCCATCCAAGACTGATCTTCATATTCTTTTCTAAACATGGAAATTTTCAATCGTTAGATCAAATATTCATCTAGTCCAAAAAAAATCAGATGGGGATATATCCAAAGGGAAATTTCCATATCAAAGAAGCCTACTCTTTGGTATCCAGGCATGCATTGGTCCACTCAAAAGTTATTTGGGATAAAATATGTAAAGTCAATCTATGGCCAAAACTTGCTAGCTTTCTTTGATTAAAATCCCATGGAAAAGTCTTGACTTGGGATCAATTACTCCGTAGAGGTTTTGGAGGTCTCGATCTTTGTGTCATGTGAAAGAAGGTAGAGGAAACATTTGAGCACCTCCTTAACACCCACTCTTATATTGTTTCCTTCTCGAACCAAGGGGACACTCTTTTCTCACAATGAAATTGTAAATTAGACAATGTCAAGCTCACAATCTCTTCTTGGCTTCCTCAGGGATTTTAGAATCCAATTCTCAATCGAATATGGAAATATTTCCCGATATTTGTCCTATAGGGAAATTGGAACGAGATAATATATAACATATTTATAAACAAAGAATAATACCTTTAACTTGGGTAATAATTTGAAGGAATCTCCTTGACACAATTAAGTCTTCTCAATGGATTGAGGAGGACCTCAAATGGAATAACAAGGAACAAATTATTCTTTCCAATTGGGATTTCATCCCCCCTTGACTATCACTCTTGCCCCTCTTTGTCCTCCCAAACCTTTCTCCCCTCTCTCTTGGTATCCTCCCCGAGCTTCAAAGGGAAACTCTGGCCCTACTGGATATGGTCGAGTCTTCAAAGACGTAGAAGGTAACATCCTTGGTATTGATTCAGGGAATAAGGGAATTACCTCCAACAATGCAACAGGGTTGTGGGATATTCTTTATTGTCTAAAGGTTTCCAAATTGTACAAATATTCCAATCTAATCATCAAAGGGGACTCCTAAATTATTATCAACATCCTCATTAGACTCCAACATGGCTCCTCTCCAAGTAAATTCTCTTGAAATCGTCATTTACAAGAAAGTATAGAAATGATTCAATCTTCCATTCAAGATATTTCAACATTCTCCCTCTCTCATGTCAAGAGAGATGCCAACATATTTACTGATTTTCTAGCCAATGAAGGAGCCTTATGATGCAAGAACATATTACTCATCCTGGGATTACATAGCAAAGGAAGTTGAAGGGATGTGACAATGTTGTTATGACATTGATTAAGCATTGAAGAATGTGACACATCACTAGAATTTGCAAGTTGTTGCAGATCAAAGAATGATTGAGGTAGTTTTGCTACAAAATAGAAGCGTGAGTGTCTGATGAGGAAGAATGTGTTGCTGCAGATTACAGTTGTGGACATTATGGTCCAGGAGGAGTGCATTGTTAGGTGGAATCAATAAGGATGTCAGGGGGGTGAAGATTCATTAAGGAAAGGATAAAATATAAATTGGAAGATGAAAGGGCATGAGGAGCCACTAGGTAAACTAAAGCGAATATTTTTTGGAGGAATAAAACACTTCATTGAGAGATTTCAAGGGGGATCGTAGAATTGACAAGAGGAGAGATCACCCGAGATATGTGAGAGAGAAGTAATTGAGGTTTCCAGGGCATCTATCTTGGAAAATTGAAGAATATTGTAATCTCATGTATGTTTATAGAACCAATGTATTTTAATATGTATGAATGAATAAAAGAGCTAATGTTTCACAGATTCAATCTTATTGGGCATGTGTGTGAATGGAAACCTATAGGATGTTGGATTGTTGTGTTACCTATATTCTGAATGTAATTACATTCCTCCCATGTTATTATATATGAGTGATGCCTATCTCTATAAAAAGCATTTCCATATGATATTGTTGTGCAGGTGCCTTGTAGGAATGTTGTGGCTGTAGAAAAAACATGTAATAGAAGAAGATGCTTTACAACATAGGTGTGTTGCAGTAGGAGGTTGTAGCAAGAGACATGTTGTAACCAGATATGTGTTCCAACAGATACCTATTGCAGCCAAATAAATGTGGTCGAAGATTTGTTGCAACCGTAGGTGTAGATGTGTTGCAACATCATATGTGTTGCATCATGGGTGTGTTGAAGAAACAGGGACACCGAAAATAATGAGTGGTAGAAAGAGGATACAACAGGAAGCATGCTACAAAAGAGGTGTCTCACAAAAAATACGTGTTGCATGAGAGATACATGATAATAGGATTCATTTTGCAGTAGAAATGTGTTGTATAAACACGAAGTGTGTTGCAGCAAGATATGAGTTGCAGTGAAATATTTATCATGACAAAGTTGTTTTGTAACAAGAGACGTGTTGCAGCAAAGGGTTGTGTGTTGCAACAGAGGCATATCATAGTAGGATATGTGTTGTAGTAGAAGACATGTCACCACAAAATATGTGTTACAGTATGAGATGTGTTGCAGCATGAGATGTGTTGCAACATAGGCATTTTTCCATAGGAGGCATGTTGCAGTAAGAGAGAAGGATGCAATAGGAAGTGTGTTGCAGTAGGAGACAAGTTGCAACAAGTGAATATGTCATAGACACGTTAGTAGAGACTGGTGATTATGTAGTATATGTTGGTGGTGCTATAGGGAAGAAAACATGGATACGTGATAGTGGAGGTAGAACCCCAAGGTTTATGGCATGATCAGGCTAAAAGGAAGGAAAATGTATCAATGAGGAGTAAGCTTTATGACAATTTTGATTTTAGTTATGCAAAAATTAATAAATGTTCCACATGAAATGGACTCTAATGGTAGGGGGTGGATGGACCGCTACACCAAGTGGTATCATAGCATTATTCAACTCTAAGATGAAAGAATTTTACAACATATCATAGCATGGTTCAACAATGGGATAGAATAAATTGCAAAGAAATAAGAGCTTGGAAAATGTGGTTTTATGTTGTGTCACTAAAGGAAGAATGTTGGGAGGCAGTGTTGAAGAAAGGGCCTATGAAGTGTAGTCTTCCTGAAGGTTACATAATAAATCTCGAGTATTTATACATGAAGATGAGAAGGTTAAGGAGGTGTAGAAACCAAGAGTTAGAATGCAGATAATGGAGTGGTAGCAGATGTTAGGATGAAGCCTAAAATGGGAAAAGATAGCAAAGAAAAAAAAATTGCATGAAGAAATGTTCAAAAGGATGTTGTTGAAAAGGAAGAAGTCTTTGAAATAAATGGCTATTAGAAATAGATGGTAGTTGTGGTGGTAGTTATCCATGACTATTATCTTGAGTTGAAAGAGGAAAGTTGTACCATGAGAGGATTCATTATATGGAATTTTTGGTGGAGGTTATCCATGATTGTTATCTTAGAATGAAGGCATGGGCACTAGAAATGAGAAAGCATGGCTATGAGAGAAATGCATTCAGAAGGTTTCCTGGGTTGGATACTGAGCTCATATGTTCCGAGGAGCATGTTGGTAGAAATAAAGGCATTGTTTCCAGATGATGGCTAGATATTTTTGAATGGACATAAATTTATGAAAAATGAGGAAGAATAAGATGTAAAACAATTATAGTCATGGAAGATAAAGACACATGTGGGTGTGTCAAATATAGTGAATAAAAGGAGTGAGAGAAGATGAAATTTTTTTTTTCCATTAATATGTTATGTTCTTGTTTGCAGGAAGAAAGAAATTTTTGGTTGCAGAGAGAATTTGATGTGCTTGGATGAAAATAAAATGAAATAGACGATGTCTATGCAAGAAAATGATTTGCAAAGATTGCAGAAAATTGCAAGATTACACAGGTTGCATATGATGAAGATGTCTAAGAATTTTTTTGATTAGAATATGATATCGTGAAGATGAAGCATGAAGCATGAAGCATGAAGTAAGTTGTTGATTTGAATATGGATAACATACAGTCTGAAAGAGGGGGAAGTTGATGAACATCTTGCTAACAAAGAAAGAAAAATATTTCAAATATTGTGAGGAATAATACATTCTACAAAATAATGTTATAAGATTGAAGGTTGTTGAGAACCAAGCATGATGGTGTTACATGGACAAAAAGACTCTTGAAAGCTTTGTTTATGGTCATTTGTCAAAATATGTGTATGCATTGATAGAATCAGTGACTAGGGTAATCTGTGTGTGGTTATGGATTGAGTCAAGGGAGGTGTAACATGGGAATATGTGACTCCATGATGTGTGGATTTGAGCATGAGTGGTTGATTGCACCAAAGGAACTTTGTACACTACATGAAAAAGGGTAGTGGGGTGTCCTGGATTGGATGTGACTCGGATCAAGTTGTGCAGGTGATGTGTGGTTGAGGAGAACCTAACCAATGATTTTGGAAATGAGGTGATCTAGATGGATGTCCGGGGATTACCACCTATTCCAACTGGCTCATTTTGGCCATTTTTTCCTAGTTTTCGGGTATGTGATTTCCGGGGCCATTTTGAGGCCCTAAACAATGTTTTTAGGGCTCTGCACGAAAAAATTGTAGATCAAATTAGATTTTGATGACAACATGTGTAGTCCTCAGATATACCTTTCCAATGGGATATCGTGCACCTAAAACAGAGATCATATGCAAAATTTATGACCCTGAGAAGTTGATGTACTAGATTACCCCAATAGGGCTCACATGACTTTTGGCGCTTCATCTCCCAGGGTTATGTTTTTGGATGTCTAGGTTTCTGACATTCTTATTTATTGTAAAAATTATTGGAGAGCCTCGTTGTAACAATATTCTTTCAAATGAGTGCAATCATCACATATCTTCTTAGAGATAAGATGCCACCATTCTAGCAAGCTTGTTTTCCATTGGATTTTACAGTTTCAACACATTTTCTTATTGGATAGAAACCAATTGTAATGTATCTCTCTTATTGTATCTCTGTTATTATTGTGTATATGTGTTAAGAATAATAATAATCTATATTCATCTTCATTCTACTCATAAAATTTGGATTAGTGGTATCCAAGTGGTCTCCTTCTTATTGTTCTTAATGCATGTCCCTAATGAGGTCAGGGTACCAAGAATTGGGTCTCGAGCTTGTTTCTCTTGAGGATAAAATATATCTCATGCCCAAGTGACCTTTGATGGTGGGAGAAAAGAAAGACGATGAGACATGAGATCCATTCAAAAAATTTCTCAAGGAAGCCCTTACACAATAGAGGAATGAAATGATGGATAGTTTTATGCAAATCCTTCGGCGACAACCAACAGGTGACGCATGTTCCTCGAATGGAGGCAGTTCCCCCTTCGAGGTACAAATAAAATTTAATATTTGCATATTTGAAGGTTATATAGATGCATATGATGTAGACAAATGGTTAAATCTACTAGAAGGGTATTTTTTGTCCATAAATTTTTGAATAGATAAAATATTACGTTTGCACTCCTCAAAGTCGTCCCCATGTCAAATATTGGTGGGAGACTTTTTGTGAGAAAAAGGAAATAGAGGAACCATCATTATTTACAGTCGAGGTCACCTAGGAGTCCTTGAGGGACATTATCAAAGAAAAATACTACCATGTCAGAAGTTATGACAACCTGTATACAAAATGGACCACGTTGTGGCAGGAAAGAGACCAAGCAGTGTCAGAGTTCAAAAATATCTTTCATACCTTGTGCACCAAGATGGGTATCAAATATTCTGAGTGAAATTTGGTTCTAAAGTATCGTGGTGGTCTGCATAGATACATACAGGCCCAAATGGAATTTTTTGACATCTCATCCTTGGTTGTGTCCTATCGATATGTCGTCGAAATTGAAAAAAAGATTAAAAAAGAGATGCAGTAAGTTGGGCCCAGGAACCCCTGACATAAGAAACAAGTAAAGAGAAGCCCCAATGTGCAACAAAAATGACAAAGAAAATATAGACAACCTTAGGACAACCGATCTAGGATGAAAGAAAACAAGGACACCGAAAAGACAAAGAAGGATAACAAGAAGTGGTGCGACTTCCATAAGATCCCCTCACATAACATTGTTGATTGTCTCTCCAAGCAATCGCTAGTGGCTGAGGTGAAAAACTTTGAATCAGATGCAAGTTCTGACTATGAGTCAGAACTAGAAAGGGGGAGACAGATCATTAAAACAAAACCTAGTGCCACTGTTGCTATCACCAAGTTACAAAATGGTGAACCAGATGAGACAGAAGAAGGCAAGCGCCTCTTTCATTCACATATGTGGATAAAAGGAACCCCTCTGCACTTTATCATTGATAGTGTTATCCATGAGAACCTCATCTTAGAAGAGGTCGTCAAGTGACTAGCCATGACGAAAATGCCGAACCCACAACCCTACACCATTGGATGGTTCCACCAAGGAAGTGATCTTCGCGTCAACCAACAGTGTTTCCTATCGTACGACATCAAGCCATTCAAAGATGAGGTATTGTGTCAAGTTGTTCCTCTCAAAGTTTGTAATGTTCTTTTGAGCCAACCTTATTTATGGAACCCTCGTATTGTATTATTCTAGGCTTAACCGTGTTATTATTACTTTGAATAGGAAATTATACATGATACCCAAGAGAGTCCCACCTAGTGTTATTTCCTTGATCTCTGCTAAGCAATGCAGGAATTTCATCTCTCAGACTGAGAATTTTTTCTTCTTTGTGATTCGCTCTGAAAGTGAGTGAAATGTTGTAGCCACATCTGGGGCCTATGTTGTAAACCTCTCAACACAGCAGAAGCATGTGGACAAGGTCATGGTAGAATACAAAGATATCTTCTCCTCACCTACCAGGGTCAAGCATCCTGTCAATCTGACCCTCGACACACACTACCCAATTGGATAGTTTACCACCGCCCTTTGTTAGAGAATGCGTAGATAAAGTGATAGATAAAATAACTTCTCCACAAGGGGCACATCTATCCCATCTCATCACCTTGTGGGAGAAAAATCATGCTAGTGAAGAAGAAAGACGGGACCTAACGACTCTGCATTGATTACTGGGCCCTAAATAAAATCACAGTTAGGAACTAATACCTGATTCCCAGAATCGACGATATCCTTGAAAAACACAAGGGAGCCAAATACTTCAGTAAGATTGATCTAAAGTCTATCTACCACGAGTTCCCCATAGAACAAACAGATGTATCGAAGACCGCCTTCAAGTCAAAATAAGGTCATTTTGAATGACTGGTCATTCCCTTTGGTTTGACAAATGATCCAACAACTTTCATGAGGATGATAGACAAAATATGTGACCTTTCACAAATACTTTTGTAGTGGTGTATCTGAATGACATCCTCATCTACAAAAAGACTTCAAAATAACACTTGCATCATATTTAGTAGCTTTTGTACACCCTGCAGTAGCACAAGCTATATGCTAACATGGAAAAATGCTCCTTCGACATGGACATGGTCCAATACCTAGGCTACATCATGGATCAACATGGTGTGCATGTGGATCCATCCAAGATCCAGGTCATTTGTGACTGACCATCACCAACCACACTCACTGAGCTTGAAATCTTCTTAGGCCTTGCCAATTTCTATCGCAGGTTCATGTTGGGATTATTACATATTTCATGGGCCCTCAGCCAAGTAACCAAGGGTGGTGGTAAGAAAAACATTATGTGTAGCTTGTCCCAAAAGAAAGTGTTCAATTATTTAAATTAGTGCTTGTTCTCATCCCCAATACTTTCATTACCAGACTTGTAGAAACCCTTTCATATTGAGACATATGCTTCAGACTATGTTGTGGGTGAAGTTTTCACTCAACACGGCCACCCTGTGGCCTATCATAGTGAGACACTATCAGATTTTTTTCATAAGTAACCTACATATGACAAACAAATGTACTCCATTGTGCAATCCTTCCACCGATGGAGAAATTACATTATCGGGAAGGAGATAGTCATCCACACGGATCATAAACCACTGCAGTTCTTGCAAACACAAGGAAAATTGCAAAATGACCACCATCAGAAGTGGTCCACATACTTGTAGTAGTTCCACCTCAACATCAAATATAAAACATGTAGTACCAACTGAGTCATTGATTGCCTCATCCGACCTCCAGTCGTGACACTCGCCACGGTGCTATACTCTTGTGGCCAGGAGACCTCTGGATGGTCCAAGCTCTATGAGACAGACCCTGACATTTCCACCACATGCCAAATGTCAGGAGAAAACTTAGTTCTTGCTAATTTCCATCTTCAGGACGAGATATTGTGTCGATTGGGCCATCTATGTGTTCCATGAAGCAAGCGAGTGAAGATTCCTTGAAAATCCCACTACAGTCAGGTGGAAGGAAACTTCGGTGTTTAAAAGATAGTGGCAATACTGCAAAAACATTTCTACTGGCTAAAACTTCGATACAATGTTAGCAAGTATATCAGGTCCTACATTGTATGCATTATTTCCAAACTGACCAATAAGAAACATGGCCTCTACACCCCCCTTTGTAATCCTAACATGCCATGGGAATCCATATCAATGGACTACATGTAGGGCCTTCCATCCACCAATAGGTGAAATGACTTTGTATTTGTGGTTGTTGATTACTTTTCCAAGATGGTGATCATGGCCGCCTACAAGAGGCTAATAACAACACACTTCACTGCCAAGATCTTTTTTGAATGTGTCTGGGTACATTTTGGGATCCCTCAAATCATTATCTAAGATCTGGATAGTTTTTTCCTCAACACATTCTAGTCGAGCCTCTGGTTATTGCTAGACACCAAGCTCACCAAATCCATTGCCTTCCACCCCTAGACAGATGGCCAGAATGAGGTCATTAATCAGATGATAGTGCATATCCTTTGCATGTACAATTCCATGAAGCCCCACAAATGGTATTAGAGTCTTACCTATGTTTAACATAGCTACAACATATCCCTACATAGCTCAACCAACCACAACCCCTTTTAGGTTGGGTTGGGATTCCAACCATTGGGTCCCATGGATGTTGCACTACCTCTTGCAGCCACCCCACTTGATTCATCACTTGCTCCAACTCAAGATGAAAAGGCCTCCCATTTTATTGAGTGGATCGAGCACATCCACCAATAGGTTCAAGATATTTTACAGAAGTCCAATTCCAAGTACACGCAACACCATGAGAAAGACTGGGTGCCACATAATTTTCAGGTGGGAGACAAAGTGTGGTTACACTTGTAGAAAGAATGCCTTACAATGCCCCATTGGAATATTTTCCCACAGTGTTACTGACCTTCACCATCACCAAGGCTATGGGTGACAATGCTTTTTAGCTCAACATTCCTCTTTTCCTTGGCCTACACCCAATATTCAACATGGATCTCCTTGGGCCATACTTCCCACCATTGTTGGACACCTCAGAGATAGCATAACAATTGACATGAACATAGCTCAACATTGAATGAATGAAACAAGCATCAAGTGATCATATTGTGGACACATAGGTCAAGGGCACTTGCAAGTAAAGGATCCAGCTTTATCGAGTTGTCAAAGTATGGAAACTCCTGCACCAAGGCAAGTGGCTCACTCGGAGCCAAATTCAGTAGAAAATTCCTCATATGATGGGGACACTCAACACAATGGAGAACATTGCTTCCTAAGGGGGTAGAATTGATCCATATGGATTTCGGTGGCCTCCCACCTATTCCAACAATCTCATTCTGGTCGTTTTCTAGTTTTGTAGTTTTTTCCTATTTTTTGGGTCTGTTACTTCCAAGGCCATTTTGAGGGCCTAAACAACGTTTTTAAGGATTTACATAGTTAGAATGTAGACAAAGTCAGTTTGTGACAAAAACATGTGTAGTATTTGGATATACCTTTCCAATGGTCTATCGTGCACCTAAAATCAAGATCGTATGCAAAAGTTATGACCCCAGGAAGATGATGTGCTAGCTTACCCCAACGGGGCCCACATGAATTTTGGCGCTTCATCTCCTAGGGTTAGGTTTTTGGATGTCTAGGATTTTGGAAATCCTATTTATTGTAAAAAGGATTGGAGATCCTCATTGTAACAATATTCTTGCGAATGAGCACTGTTATCCCCGATATCTAGGGATAACTATGAGATCATGTCCTGAGGCCCACAGGTCCTAGACATGAAGTACCGAGAGCAGGATTGACCTGAGCATGGACCTGGAGGGCCCATCCTTCTTCGTCTTCGCCAGATTTTTCCTGTCATCAGCAGCGGCTTCCATCACCATCAGCTTGGACTTGCATCAGAGAGGACTCTTGCTCCATGAGGTAATTGGTCCAAGGTATCATGGTATGTGTCACATTTGATCGTTATAACCCTCTTATATATGCATTAGGTTCCTTTCATTTCTGATGACTTCTTGGATCTTACACTAATCCACTTGACCATTGTTGGGGTGATTGATGGGGTGACTTAGCAAGCTGATGTTCATGGGTTTTGGTGAGCCACCAAGGGGGATTTGC
>ML776604.1:533943-548752 GCA_009831015.1 Picea engelmannii
TTACACTAATCCACTTGACCATTGTTGGGGTGATTGATGGGGTGACTTAGCAAGCTGATGTTCATGGGTTTTGGTGAGCCACCAAGGGGGATTTGCAGAGCCATCGTCCGCTCCCACCATTTTATCATTTTACATCTTATATCTCGCACATCTATCCTATTCCCCTAGTCCGGCCATTAGGATGACCTTTGAGGGTTACACTTTGTCTTGTGGGAAGAAGGGGCTAAAGGCCCAGGGGGTAAAAGCAGCTGGTAAAAGATAAAATCCATAGGAAATAAAACCTAGAGATGCTTCACCCAAGGGATCCCCGAGAAGGCAATAAAAAGCCTCTTGATAAGAAACTAAAAGGACCCTAAGAAAAATAATAAAACAAGACCTAACCAAGAGGATGGGAGGTCTCATCATGATCCAACCCATTATGTTCATAGGTATCCAGCAGTATGACATTTCCATCATCTGGTCACCACGCCAGGGCAGTGACCTTTGGTTGCATGGCCAAAGGAAAGGGGGTCTCATCACGAGCCAACCTTATCATCTCTGCGAAGATACCAGTGGGTAACACTGTCATCTCTGGTCACCGAGCCAAGGCAGTGTCCTCTGGTCAGAACTTGAAGTAGAAAAGAAAGAAAAGCAATAAATAAAAAGATAAAGACAATAAAGGGCAGAAAAAATGCATCCATGACGGGTATAGCTCGCCTCCTACAAAGGCACCCGCAGACAACACCTGCCCTTGGTATTACTATGACTGGACATCCCTAAACCATATCACATCATAAAACATGGCTTGAATAATCTTCTGAGGAAATGTTTCATCTCTTGTGGGTATTAGCCCAATAGGTTGCTCTGTCGGTTTCTTCAGCTTTATATAGTAGATCTGTGTAATGTCTTTGAGCTCTTAGATGATATGTTAGGGATTTCATGCATGTATTTGATAACTTTAATGATGAAATATGATGATCCCTAGGACTAATGAGCCCATGGAGGGCGTAGTTTTTGATGTGCAGGACCATGCTCGGCGGACAGGTACCAGTGGACTGGTACACATGGGGATATGATTAGTTCGGACCTCCATGGGGCTGAAGAGCCCATCAGATGGTTGTTGGGATGGCAGAAGCAGGAAAACGTCATGATGAGCATTTGCACAGAGAAGACAGAAGGACGTTCCACTAGGACATCATAGCATAGCCCAGCCTAGGGGGGATCACCCACTGCAGATGAGATGATTGCTTTCGATGGACAGGACGTCACCTGAGGCAGCTGGCTGTTTTCTGGAGTGTGTGGCAGTGTACTTGGTCATTTGGCACGTGTGGTAGCTTGCAGGAGCCCCAGAGGGGCCAACGTTTTGCTTCTTGGATGTTGATCTTGCCCAAAAAGGGCCAACCTCTCCCTTAGAGGGGCCTGACGTCTCCCTTTTAGCTCATAATTTTGACATTTTAGCATTTAATGTGAAAAATAATGTAATATTGTTAGTCAGCCATTGTCGGCTGTTTTAATGACCTATTTTTTTAATTAAAGGTCATTTGAATGGTATAAATAGAGGACGTTGAGCCTCATTTTGAAGATAACACAACTCACTCTCTTGTGAGAGATCTCTTTTTAGTCTTTTGTCTTGGATTATTGGCTCTTGGAGTTAAGGTGCTACACTTGTGGATGATCATCTTTGGCATTGTTATGGTGTTTTTATCATTGGAAGGTGTTACAACTAGGGTTTGATTAGCTCTTCATTGATTTGTAAGTATATTTTTCATGCAAAACTTCTTGATTGAATGGTTGTAGGTTAGATATCTTACTTTTATGGTTACATTGTTTCTATTTTGCTTAATCATTGAAACCCTAGGGAGCAAGCACACAAGTAGGTCCTTGCTTCATGTCCCCATGATAAAAACTTGTTTAGCCATTTGATTAAGGAGAACATAGCCTAGCCATTGCTACAATAGTTCCCCTTTTTCTGAGTTAGTTTTGAAATATAAGTTGAAGAAGGAAGACGTCCTAGGCCTAATTAAGTTTACACCTAGGGTTTTGACCTTTAGGGTTTGAAGAGCCTTGGCTCTACAACACTTTTCAGCCCTAGATTTATATTTTGAAGCTAGCCGCTTTTGCCAAAGAGTTCTAAGGAAAGAGGGAGGAGCATGAGGCCTAGCTTAAGCTACACCAGAATGAGCCTCCTCCCCTTAGGGTTTTGACTTCATGGCCCTGCCATTGCAACACCGTTAAGCCTAACTCTCCCGTCCTTAGATTTAGATTCTCCCAAGAGTTTAACCTTACTCCTTGACTCCATTTACCCTAAGGCACTAGTCTAGACCTTAAACATTGAGATTCTTGTGTTAAAACAACCTTTCAAACTTCTAAATTTTGAAACCCTACTAACCCTAGCGACTTACTAACCCTAATCCTATGATGACATCTTGCCTTTTATGAACTTTTGCTTGGTCTTAAAGTTGTGGCTAGGTCATCCATTGATAGACATAGAAGTGTCGAGCATTTTCATTGGCCTATTTTGCTAAACATCCACCTCTTTGCCTACCAAAACTAACCTAGAATAGGGCTGACATCACCCTTAGTAGGCTTGACGCAGCAACATTATATGTGAGCATATTTATGGTATATAATGCATTGTGGTAACTCAAAGATTGATTTAGTACATTGAATGCTCTATCATTTGGTATTTATTGAAGAAGTAATATTAGAAGCCTTAAGCCTTTATTGTAATCATTGACTTCGTCGATAATTACTTTTATTTATGCTCATGTGTATTTTATATTGATAGTCATTGACAATTGAAGTACTAACCACTGCTTGCACACTTTAGTTTTATCTTTGCTTTGTCTCGCAAACAGGTGCCTTTTCAGTGCAATACCTTCTCTTTGACTATCTCTTGGCGGTAATCTGTGAAGGGAAAATCTACCTTGATCTTTGAGCCTTAATCTCCCGACTCTTTTCCTTTCAGTACCCCAGATTACCTAGGGACGTCTCCCTTGGGATTAGCCACCCTGAATAGAAAGAGCCCCCCATTGAGGTGACAGTGGGTGGGGAAGCTCCTGTTATGCCAGTTTGGTCCCTACCTTCTAGCTACTTGATCTAGACTACAAACTGAGAGATAACAAGCACATATGTCACATCTCTTCTGAGAGATAATCCGCCACCATTCTAGCAATCTTGTTTTATGTTGCATTCTACAGTTTCAACACATTTTCTTATTGAATAGAAACCAGTTTTACTATATCTCTGTTATTCTTGTGTATCTATGTTAATAATAATAGTAATAATCTGTATTCATTTTTGTTCTTCTCATAAAATCCAGACCATAAAGAAAGAGAGATAGAGAAGGTAGCAGTATTGGAAGGTGAATTGCTGCAAAAAATTGAGTTGCAGTAGGAATAATATGAAAATTCTAGATCTTTGTGATGAGAGTATTGTTGTGTTGTTGTGGATTAATGTGCAACAAAGGGATACAATGAGTTGAGAGAAATAATGCGTAGTATCGAAATATGTTTTGAAAACTAAAGTGTATAGTATCTGATAACTATATAGTTGGGAGTGAAACATTAAGGAGTTGCATTGAAAAGCTATAGATTCATATGATTTACCTCATAAGCATGACATAATTATTTATTATAACCTAATAAGTTTGATTTAGGAGAATATCAGTCACCCTGGGTTGACATAGCGAAGGAAGTTGCAGAGACATGACAATGTTGTTGTGACAGTGATTAAGCATTCAAGAATGTGAGAGGTTGCTAGAATTGATAGGTTGTTGCAACTCAAAAGATGATTGAGGTAGTGTCGGTAAAGAATGGAAGTGTGAGTGCATGATAAGGATGAATGTGTTGTTTCATATTGCAGTTGTAGACGTTACCATTCAAAAATATTGCATTGTTGGGTAGAAATCGAAAGGATGCAGGGGAGGTGAAGAGTCACTAAGGAAAGGAAAAACTAGAATCTGGAAGATGAAAGAGCATGATGAGCCACTAGGGAAACTAATGCAAATATTTTCTGGAGGAATAAAACATAGCATCAAGAGATTCCAAGGGGTCTTGCAGAATAGAAAATATGAGAGATCGTGCAAGATAAGAGAGACATAAGTAGTTGAGGTCGTGATGTCCTATGGCCTAAAAACCCAATGGATATTGTAATATCATGTATGATTATAGAACTGATTTATTATAATCTGTATGAATGAATAAAATAGTTAATGGTTCACAGATTTAATCTTTCTCAGCATGTGTGTAAATGGAATCTTGTAGGATGTTGGATCGTTTTATTACCTATATTCTAGATGTAATTACATTCCAACCATATTATAACATATGAGGGATTCCTATACCTATAGAGAATATTTCCATATGATATTGTCTTTTAGGTGTCTTTTGAAATGTTGTGGTTGGAAAAAAAACACGTAGTAGCAGAGGATGTGTTACAACATAGGTGTGTTGTAGCAGGAGGATGTAAGAAGAAGCATGTTGTAACTAGAGATGTGTTGCAATAAAGATTTATTACATCCAAAGGCATGTGGTCGAAGATGTGTTGCAGCCATAGGTTTAGATGTTTTGTAGCAATATATGTGTTGTATCAATATATGTGTTGCAGCAGGGGCATGCTGCAGAAACAAGCATGTCAAAAAGAATATGTGGTAGAAGGAGGTTACAACAGGAAACATGCTACAATAGAGGTGTGTCACAACAAATACATGTTACAACATAGTCATATGATAATAGGATCCATGTTAAATCAAATATATGTTACAACAACAAGGTGTGTATTGCAGCACCATGTGAGTTGTAGTAAAGGATTTGTCATAGCATATGTGTTCTATATAAAGAGATGTGTTGTAGGAAAGGGATGTGTGTTGCACCAGAGGCATATCATAGTATGAGACGAGTTGCAGTAGAATACATGTCACCACATAATATGTGTTGCAATATAGGTGTTTTTCATAGGAGGCATGTTGCAAAAGAGCAGGCATGTTGCAACAAGAGAGAAGGTTGCAAGAGGAGAGGGAAAGTTGCAGTAGGAGACAAGTTTGAACAAGTGAATATGCCACAGAATGTTTAGTACAATATGGTTATTTTATAGCATATGTTGGTGGTGCGACAGGGAATAAAGCATGGATACGTGATAGCAGAGGTACAAAACCCGGGCCTATGGCATGAACAGATCGAAAAAAAAAGAAAATGTAGTAATGACGAAGAAGCTTCGTGACAATTGTGATTTCCATTATGCATAAATTAATCAATTTTCCACATCAAATGGACTCTAATGGTAGGGAGGCGATGGACCGTTGCATCACTTTAGCCCCAACATCTTCGTGGAGAATTTTTGGACTGGCTTATTTGACCAATAGTTGAATATTTGACATGATAACCTTGCCCACTTAGATTACAGTTCATTCGACAAAGGGAGTTGATGCAAATAAATCGAAATCTCCTACCCAAGTTCCTCTACCTTGATGTTTGGGATTTTTTTCTTCATTTTTTGTTCCCTCATTTTTTTCATGTTGTCTCAAGAATGTCATATTAGGTATCTAGATAAGTCTAGTATTAGTTGTCTAAGAAGGGTATATTTTATTTTCATTTTTGACATCATTAGAATTATAAATGCGCAATTTTCTAAGTTGACCTAGTTTCCCAATGGGTAGGCCAACAAATACTCAAGACTTATTGCAATATAAATTTTTGGATATATATATATATATATATATTGATAGATAGATAGATAGATCACATAAAATTTATACCACTATATAGTTATCATAAATTTCTATCAACAGAAGGAAATGACGGAAATGGCTGAAAAAACAACTCTATTCTCAAGTATGCTATATAAACAAATATGCTAGCAAGGAAAGATAAAAGTCCTACCTCGTCCAGATGTTCGATGAATTCCATCATTGAGCACTTGACCCAAAGCAATATACATGCAACTAGTCCTCAACAACCAAACAACACAAGCATATGGTGATAATATATTATTTTAGCACATTCAATAGCATAATCCATCAACATTCATAACAAATACACCCATGGAATAATAATTAAAATATTTTCAAGATATCAATTGGATGAGAAAAGAGTATATCTTTTAAGATATAATTAGCAGAAGTGAATGAGTTGCAAACTTCCATGTCGACATAGTTCGACACCGAGAAACTAAGTTCCTTCCAATTGAGCCTCCACCGCTTCAATCCTCCACCAAAGGAAAGCTCATATGAGAGAGACAATGGAGTTCTCAATCAATAAGGGAAGAGCTTGGGGGATGAACAATGTGTTCAGACTCAAAGGACAAAGGGAAGAAAACTCAATTTCAAGTGAATAATTCCTCCAGAGAAACTTTGCGCTCAAAGTTGAATTATTTTTCCTCTTTTCCATAGCTCATATTTGGCCCATTTATAGCCTTCAAGTGGAACTGAAGGGCCAATTCAAAATGTTTCAAGTATATTGAAGGCCAAGTATCATTGATCTTGTGACATGACATGGAATCTCGATACAATTTTTTAATTTTTGGGCACATTTCCTGATGTACCCGAGTTGTAGTGGTGCAACCTACATATACGCATGCTGTATAGTAGGAAAGTTGCATATATGTGGAAAAAAATATATTTTTAACTCTGGGATTTTCAAAAGGGGACTTCAAATCTGCATAGGGAAATGGAAAAAGGCCTTTTGTGCAATATTGCATGGGGTGAGACAAATCTTGTTATAACAACAATGTAGATCCAAAAGCATTGAGAAAGTAAAGGGATCTGAAGGTGTTTCCTCTACAAAAGAAAATACCTCCAAAAGAGAAGGAGGAGATGTGTACTCGAATTCTTCAAGCACACATGCAGATCATGAGGCATGGTTGGTTGACTCCCCACAGGGAGTGGTTCTGTTAATATGAAAGGTATGGTTGACTTAATGTCTTCTTAGGTGATGAATCAATAACCATAATCATATGACAAGGAACATTCAAGTTGAGGCTCATAGATGGAAGGATTAGAACACTACCTAGTATTCTGCACATCCCAGGACTAGCCATAAATTTGATTTTTGTAAACAAAATGGACGATGCACGGGTAAAAATGGTATTTGAAAAAGAAAATTGTAGGATCGTTTGAGGAGAAATGGTGTTGCTGAAGGGAGTTCAGATTGGAACTCTGTATAAGATACAAGGAATCACTATTAGTAATGGGTGTAATAGTTCCATCATTCATGATATTGGAGCTGAAGAAGAAAAAAATCCTACATTCTCTCAAGAAAATGTTATGATATGGCATGAAAGACTGAGGCATATGGAGAGAATGGATTCTAACTACTGCACAGTAAAGGTATGGTTAAAGGTATATCTATCTCCTCTTTGGATTTTGATTTCTGTGAACATTTTGTATAGGTGAAGCAGAATCGAGTAAGATTCCCCTCTGGCTGATCCATGTGCATATCATTGGCCACCCACCTTTTCCAACTCACTCAAAACAATTTTATGGCAATTTTGGAAATTTACTTTTTTTAGCAGTTTTTAACTTCCGGGGCCATTTTGAGGGCCTAAATGAAGGTTTTTCGGGATTGAGCTTCTCAATGATAACCAAAGGCTTTGATTGAGCCCCTGAAATAAATATCCTCAACGATACCTTTCCTACGAGCTATCATGCGCCTAAAATAGAGATTGTATGCAAAAGTTATGACCCCGATAAGTTGATGTACTAACTTACCCAAACGGGGCCCACATGACTTAGGGTGCTTCATCTACTAGGGTTAAGTTTTTGGATGTCTAGGGTTTTTTGACATTCCTATTTATTGTAAAAAGGCCTTCAGAGCCTCATTGTAATCATATTAATGTGAGTGAGCACATCTGTCACATCTCTTCTCAGAGATAAGCTTCAACCATTCCAACGAGCTTGTTTTCCGCTGCATTTTACAATTTCAACTTATTTCCTTATTGAATAGAAAACCAGTTTTACTATATCTCTGTTATTCTGTGTTAAGAATATTTTAATAATTTGTATTCATTTCATTCTGCTCATAAAATTTGGATCAGTGGTATCAGAGCGGTCTCCTCCTTGTCGTCTTAATCAATGTCCCCAACGAGGTCAGGGTACAAAGAATTGGGTCCCGAGCTTCTTTCTCTTGAGGAAAAAAGACCTTTCATCCCCAAGCAACCTCTCATAGTAGGAGAAAAGAAATATGATGGGACAAGATATCCTTTCAAGATGTTTCTTGAGGAATACCTCATGCAACAGAGGAATGAGATGATGGATATTTTTGCGCAAATCCTTCGGCAACTGCCAATGGGCGATGCATAATCCTCAAGTGGAAGTGTTGCCCCCTTCAAGGTACAAATCAACTTTGATATTCCTATATTTGAAGGACATATAGACGAATATGTTGTAGACAAGTGGTTGAATATACAAGAAGGGTAATTTTGTTACCATAACTTTTCGAATAGAGAAAATATTACTTTTACACTCCTCAAAGTCATTCCCCATGTCAAAGTTTGGTGGGAAACATTTTGTGAGCAAAAGGAAACATATGACCTCTCATTATTTATAGTCGCAACCAGCTAGGAATCCTTTAGGGATGTTATTAATGAACAATACTACCATGTCAGTAGTTATGACAACTTGTATACGAAATGTACCACACTACGACAAGAAAGAGACCAAGCAATGCCAAAGTTCACAACTGTATTCCATACTTTGTGCACCAAGATGGGTATCAAAGATTCAGAGTGACATATGGTTCTTAAGTATCGTGATTCTCTACATAGATACATCGAGACCGAAATGAAATTTATGGATATCTCGACCTTGGGCGCGACCTACCGATATGCTGCAAAATCGAGCAGAAGCTCAAACAAAAGACGCAACAATTTGGTCCTAGGAACCCCTCATAGAAAAAGCCAGGAAGGGGCAGCCCCAACCCACAGAATAAAGGATAGAGAAAATATGGAGAGTATTAGGACAACCAGTCCAAGCTGCAAGCAAAGAAGGACACCGTAAAGACAAAGAAAGTTTTCAGGAAGTGGTGCGACTTCCATAAGAGCCCTTGGCATAATAGTGTTGACTGCTGCTCAAAGCAGTCGTTGGTGGCCGAAGTGAAATCCTCTGAATCAGATGCGGGTTCTAACTCTAAGTTAGAACTAGAAAGGTGAATATGGATCATTGATGCAGAAGCCAGTGTTGTTGTTGCTACCACCAAGCTCCAGCCCGGTGAACTAGATGAGCTAGAAGAAGGAGAGTGCCTCTTCCATTCATAGATGTGGGTAAAAGGCACCCTGCTGCACTTCATTTCTGATAGCAGTATCCAGAAAAACCTCATCTCAGCAGAGGTTGTCAAGCATATCTCCCTAATGCCAACACCGCACTCACAACCCTACACCATTGGATGTCTCTGCAAAGGAACCGATCTCCGCATCAGCCAAGAGTGTCAATTGTCGTACGACATCAAGCCCTTCAAAGAAGAGGTATTGTGTGATATTGCTCCTCTCAAAGTTTTTAATGTTCCTTTGGGACAACCTTATTTATGGAAATGTCATGTTGTATATGAGTCTAGGCCTCGTACTGATATTAATACTTTGAATAGGAAATTGTACAGGATACCTAAGGCAGTCCCTCCTAGTGTTATTTCCTTTATCTATGCCAATAAATGCAGGAAGGTCATCTCTCAGACCAAGAAATTTGTCTTCTTCGTGATTCTCTCTTAGAGTGAGTGAAATATCGCAGCCACATCCAGGGCCTCTGCAATCGATATCTCCACACAACATAAGAAAGTGGATAAGGTCATGGAAGAATACTCATATATCTTCTCCTCTCCCACCGGGGTACCTCTGCATTGCCATGTCAAGCATCCCATCAATCTGACCCCAAGCACACCACTACCCAATGGGCTAGTCTACTGCCACTCTCTGTTAGAAAATGAGGAGATCAAGAGGTAGATCCAAGAACTACTCAACAAGGGGAACATACATCCCAACTCATCACCTTGTGGGACCTAGTGACTCTGCATTGATTATCGGGACCTGAATAAAATCACAGTCTAAAACCGGTACCTGATTCCCCGAATCGATGACCTCCTTTATCAACTCACGAGGGACAAATACTTTAGTAAGTTTGATCTGAATTCTAGCTACCACCAGGTCCCAATAGAATAGAAATATGTATGGATGACCACCTTCAAGTCAAAATAAGGTCTTTTTGAATGGTTGGCCATGCCCTTTGGTTTGAAAAATTATCTAGAATAGTTTATGAGGATGATGGACGATATCCTACAACCTTTCACCAATACTTTTGTAGTGGTGTATCTAGATGAAATAATCATCTACAACAAGAATTGGGTGGAACACTTGCAACATATTCAATAGGTTCTACAGACCCTGCGACAACACAAACTATATGCAAACTTGGAAAAATGCTCCTTCGACATGGAAAGGGTCCATTACTTAGGCTACATCATTGATCAGCATGGTGTGCATGTGGATCCAGCCAAGATCCAATTCATCCATGACTGGCCATCCCCAACCACACTCACTGAACTTTAGATCTTCTTGGGCCTCACCAATTTCTATCACAGGTTCGTGTTGGGATTATCTCATATAGCATGGGCCCTCAACCAAGTAACCAGGGGTCAAGGTAAGAAAAAATTTGTGTGGGGTTTGTCCCAACAACAAGCCTTCGATGAATTGAATAATATTTTATGCTCATCCCCAATACTTTCATTACCGGACCTGTAACATCCCTTTGAGATCAAGACAAATTCTTCAGACTATGTTCTAGGCATTGTTCTCGCTCAAGACGGCCACCCCATGGAATATCATAGTGAGACACTATCAGATATTGTTCATAAGTACCCTAATTACGACAAAGAAATGTAATTCATTATGCAATCCTACCACTAGTGGAGATGTTACATTCTTGGGAAGGAGACAATCATCCACACTGATCACAAGCCACTAAAGTTCATGCAGACCCAAGGAAAATTGTAGAACAACCTCCATCTGAAGTGGTCCACATACTTACAAGAGTTCCACCTCAACATCAAGTATAAAACAAGAAGTACCATGGTGCTAGACTCTTGCGGCCACAACACCTCCAAATGGCCCCACCTCTACGAGACAGACCATGACTTCTCCACCACCTACCAAATGTTGGAATCCAACTCAGTGGTCACTAATTTCCATCTTCAAGATAGGTTGTTGTGTTGTCTAGGCCATCTCTGCATTCCATCATGGGAGCGTGCGAAGGTAATTTGGGAATCTCACTACAGTCAGGTGGAAGGAAACTTTGGCATAGAAAAGACAGTTGTAGTGCTGCAGAAACATTTCCACTGGCTGAAACTTCGACAGGATGTCAGCAAGTATATCAGGTCATGCACCACCTGTGTTATTTACAAACCGACGACTAAGACACAAGAAATGTACACCCCTCTTCCTACTCCTAAAAAGCTGTTGGAATCCATCTCAATGGACTACATGTCGGGCCTCCCATCCACCAAGAGGGGAAATGACTATGTTTTTGTGGTTGTTGATCTATTTTCCAAGATAGTGATTCTAGCCACCTGCAAGAAGAACATCATAGAAGAATCCACTACCAAGATCTTCTTTGAACAAGTATGGGTACAATTTGGGATCCCAAAAACCATTATCTTAGACCATGACAATCGATTCCTCGACACATTCTGGTCGCACCTCTGTTCACTGTTGGATACCAAGCTCACCAAATCCACTACCTTCCACCCCCATACAGATGGTCAAATTGAGGTCTTCAATTGGATTATTGTACATATCCTATGCATGTACAATTCAAAACAACCCCGTACATGGGATGAGAGTCTTCCCTACATCCAACATAGCTACAATCGAGCCCTGCATAGCTCAGCTAACCACATCCCCTTTCAGGTGGGGTTGGGATTCCAACCATTAGGCCCTATGGACGTTGCACTACCCCTAGTGACCACCTCGGCTGACTCATCCCATACTCCACCAAAATATGACAAAGCCACCCAGTTCATTGAGAGGATCCAACACATCCACCAACAGGTTCAATATATTCTACATAAGTCTAATGCCAAGTACAAGCAACGCCATGATCAACATCGGGTGCCACATAAATTTCAGGTGGGAGACAAAGTTTGGTTGCACTTGCAGAAATAACACCTTACACGGCCCCATCGGAAGCTTCGACCACTTCATTTTTTTTCGTATGCCATCACTAAGGCTGTGGGGGACAATGGTTTTCAACTCAACATTCGCCCTTTCCTTGGACCGCACACAGTCTTCAACGTGGCTCTCCTTAGGCCATATTTCCCACCATTATTAGACACCTCAAAGATAGCAGAGCAGTTGAGACCAATAGATCTCAACCCTAACTACATGAAACATGAATCCAACGATTATATTGTGGACACATAGATCAAGGGCACTCGACAACAAATGATCTAGCTTTATCAAGTCGTCAAAACAGGGAAGCTTCTACACCAAGGCAAGTGGCTCACCCGAGGACAAATTCAACAGAAATTTCCTCATATTATGGGGGAACTAAATGAAATGGAGAAAATTTATTTATAATAAGGGAGGACTGATCCAGGTGGATATCAATGGCCACCCACCTTTTCCAACTCGCTCAAAACAATTTTCTAGCAATTTTGACAATTTACTATTTTTAGCAGTTTTTAACTTCCGAGGCCATTTTGAGGGCCTAAATGAAGGTTTTTCGGGATCGATCTTATTAATGATAGCCTAATCCTTTGATTGAGCCCCCAAAATAAATATTCTCAATGATACCTTTCCAACGGGCTATCATGCGCCGAAAACGAAGATCGTATGCAAAAGTTACGAGCCCGAGAATTTGATGTACTAACTTACCCAAATGGGGCCCACGTGACTTTTGGCGCTTCATCTCCTAGGGTTAGGGTTTTGGATGTCTATTTTTTTTGGGCATTCCTATTTATTTTAAAATTCCTTCAGAGCCTCATTGTAATCATCTTCTTGTGAATGGGTGCAACAATCACATCTCTTCTTAGAGATAAGCCGCCACCATTCCAACAAGCTTGTTTTTCATTGCATTTCACAATTTCAACTTATTTCCTTATTGAATAGAAAACTAGTTTTAATGTATCTCTACTATTCTAAGTTAAGAATATTTTAATAATATTTATTCATTTTGTTTTTCGCATAAAATTTGGATCACTGGCACAACGAGGATAGAAGGAATTTTACAGCTAGTGCACAGTGATGTGTTTGGACCTGTGTCATCTCCATTATTGGGAAAATATGTGTACTATGTATCATTTATATATGAATTCTTGAGGAATATATGGATATATTTCCTCATGAAGAAATATGAATTCTTTGACAGTTTTAAAGAGTTTAAGGCTCTTGTTGAGAATCAAGGAGAGAAAATAATTAAGGTGTGGGGGAAAGATAATGGTGGAGAGTTTTGTGGGAATGAATTTGAAGAATTATGTAAGAAGTGAAGTATAGAAAGGAAGAAGACTACTCCATATACACCTCAGCATAATGGAGCATATACACCTCAGCAGAATGGAGTTGCAAAAAGGATGAACTGGACGTTGATGGAAAAATCAAGATGCATTCTATGTGGTGTCGAGTTAGGGAAATAATTTTGTGCAGAGGTAGTGGGTACTGCATGTTACCTGATCAATAGATCACCCTCATCATCACTGGATGAAAATTATCCAAAAGTGATCCATATGGATTTTGGTGGCCTCCCACCTGTTCCAACTGGCTCATTTTGGCAGTTTTCCAGTTTGGCAGTTTTTTCCCTAGTTTTCGGGTCCCTGACTTGCGGGACCATTTTGAGGCCCTAAACAACATTTTTTAGGGAACGCCATAGTCAAAACAAATTTTGATAGATAACAACAAAATGGGTATTCATCAGATAGAAATTTCCAACGGGCTATTGTGCACCTAAAACAAATATCGTATGCAAAAGTTATGACCCCAGGAAGTTGATGTACTAACTTACCCAAATGAGGCCCACATGACTTTTGGTGCTTCATCTCCTAGGGTTAGGTTTTTGGATGTCTATAGTTTTTGAAATTCCTTCTTACTATAAAAATGCCTTTAGGGCCTCATTGTAATGATCTTATTGTGAATGAGCCTAGCTATCACATCTCTTCTCAGAGATAAGCTGTCACCATTCTGGCAAGCTTGTTTCTGCTGCATTTTACAGCTTCATCTTATTTCCTTATTGAATAGAAACTAGTTTCACTATATATCTATTATTATGTGTTAAGCATATTTTGATAATAATCTATATTAATTTCATTTTGCAAATATATTATGGATCAATGGTATCAAATCAGTCTACTCCTTGTCGTTCTTAATGAATGTCCCCAATGAGGTCAGGGTATAAAGAATTGGGTCTCGAGCTTGTTTCTCTTGAGTACAAAAGATCTCACATGCCCAAAAGACCTCTCATGGCAGAAGAAAAAAAATATGACGGGACAATATATCACTTCAAAATGTTGCTCGAGGAAGCTCTCATGCAACAAAGGAGCAAGATGATGGATATATTTGCACAAATTTTTCGGCAACTACCAACATGTGACACATCTTCCTCAAATGGAGGTGTTTCCCTCTTCAAGGTACAAATCAACTTTGATATTACTATATTTGAAGGTTAGATAGACGCAGATATGTTGATACTGAGAGGGGGGTGAATCAGTATCAAGTACAATTTAAAAACCTTTTTAAACTTATACTTAATCCATTCAATTATATCCAATGAGCAATGAACAATAGTATAAGAGTTACACCAATACACCACAATACACCATGCACAATATATGAGAAATAATCAATAGTTTTTGTTCAAGGG
>ML776604.1:548956-674968 GCA_009831015.1 Picea engelmannii
TAGATAATGTTACTCAATGTATTCTCTAAAACTCCTCTAATTTTCACTCCTTGAATCCTCCCCAAAAAGAGGTTATAGAAAGAATGGTAGACTTTATTCAATTCTGGTCTGTTCAGAAGACCCAACTTGTACAACATTCCCCGCGCTCAATATTTAACATCTTATTCTGAAACGTAAACACAAGAAACTACAATCCGTACTCTTTCCAATGGAAGTGGTCCCACTTCATTTGGAGTCTGTATGAAACTGTTATGACTGTTTTACCCAGAACACCTGTTTATTGACTAGTTTCAGGACTGGTCACAAACCCTATATTCCACAGAGTGTATCTCCATAATTATAGCGAATCAAGAGCTGAAATTTTTACCAGAGGTACCTTGATATGTCTTCTAAATACCATAGCAATTTCACCATCTGAATCGTTCTAGAAAAAAAAGTTATAGAAAAAAGGGTAAGATGACCTGAAAATAACATACCTTAGAACACATCACCAAAAGACTTCATCCTCCCTTGAAATCCGACCTTCTTTTACTTCTTCTTCCATATGAAATTCGACTTGTATCAAATGAATGTATAATGATATTTATTTATACCATTTATGTCACTTCCTTTTAACATTAGGGCCAACGTGACACTTTCTTATTTTGTAATTATTTTCTTTAATTATTTTCAGAGCCTACATGTACTTCCTTTTTCAATTCACTTTGTCATCTTCAAAAATTCATTTCTCCTCAACCATGAGGATCCATGTGACATGCCACATACCATCAGAAATGGCATGTTGTATACTATCCATTCATGGGTGTTTTATATGCATGTGCATTTTCCTTCATGTCCAAATACCTTTATCAATCTTGCGGTCCAAAACCCATGACTAGGGTTGAAATCAATGACAACAATCAATCTTCCAACAAGATATGGTAGAAAAATGGTTGA
Organism: Picea engelmannii; assembly: GCA_009831015.1. NCBI lineage: Eukaryota > Viridiplantae > Streptophyta > Pinopsida > Pinales > Pinaceae > Picea > Picea engelmannii. The sequence goes on from ML776604.1 coordinate 549,893, forward strand.
ATATGCTAGAAGGGTATTTATCTGTCCATAACTTCTCGAAAGGAGAAAATATTGCTTTTTCTCTCCTCAAAGCCATCCCCTGTGTCAAAAATTGGTGGGAAACTTTCTATAAGAAAAAGGAAATAGAGGAACACTCATTATTTATAGTTGCAGTCACCTGAGAGTCCTTTAGGGATTTTTTTAAGGGACAATACTACCCTATTGGAAGTTATGATGACCTGTACACAAAAAAGACCACATTGCGGTAGGAATGAGACCAAGCGGTGCCCAAGTTCACAAATATGTTCCATACCTTGCACACCAAGTTGGGTATCAAATATTCTGAGCGACATCTGGTGCTCAAGCATCGCAACGATCTGCATAGATACATCCAATCCAAAATGGATTTTATGGACATCTTATTCCTTGGCGCGTCCTACCGATATGCCGTCAAAATCGAGAAAAAACTCAAACAAAAGACGCAACAATTTGGGCCTGGGAACCCCTCACAACAAAATCTAGGAAAGGGCGGCCTCAACCTGTAGAACAAATAAATGAGAAAAGATGGGCAACCTCAAGAAAACTATTCCAGGTCACAAGCAAAGAAGGACACCAGAAAGACAAAGAAAGATATCGTGAAGTGGTGCGACTTCCATAAGAGCCCTTGGCATAACACTGTTGATTATCGCTCGAAGCAGTCGCTGGTGGCTGAGGTGAAAGCCTATGAATCATATTCAGGTTCCAACTCTAAGTTATAACTAGAAAGGGGGAGACAGATCATAGAAGCATAACCCAGTGCTACCATTTCTACCATCAAGCTCCAGCCCGATGAACCAGACAAGACAGAGGAAGGAGAGCACCTTTTTCATTCATAGATGTGGGTGAAGGGTACCCACTGCACTTCATCATTGATAGTGGTAGCCATAAGAACCTCATATGAGTAGAGGTTGTCAAGCAACTTTGCATGCTAACAATGCTGCACTCACAAAACTACACCATCGGATGGCTTTGCCAAGGAAGCAACATCTGCGTCAGCCAATAATGTCTCTTGTCATAAGACATCAAGCCCTTCAAAGATGAGGTATTGTGCAATGTTTCCCCTCTCAAATTTTTTAATGTTATTTTGATCCAACCATATTTATGAAAATATCATGATGTATATGTGTCTAGGCCTTGCAGTATTATTATTACTTTGAACAAGAAATTGTACAGGATACCTGAGGCAGTCTCACCCAGTTCTATTTCCTTGATCTCTACAAAGAAATGCAGAAAGGTCATCTCTTAGATAGGGAAGTTTGTCTTCTTAGTTATTCGCTTTCAGAATGAGAGAAATATCACAGCCACATCCAAGGTCTTCATGGTCGACCTCTCCACACAGTAGAAGAAAATGGATAAGGTCGTGGAAGAATAATCAGATATCTTCTCCTCACCTACCGGCGTACCTCTACACTATTAGGTCAATCACCCCATCGATCTGACCCCTGGAACACCACTACCCAATGGGCCAATATACCACCACTCTATGTTAGAGAATGAGGATATCAAGTGACAGATCCAGGAACTACTCCCCAAGGGGAACATCTGTCCTAGCTCATCACCTTGAGGGAATCCAATCGTGTTGGTACAGAAGAAAGATGAAACTTGGTGACTATGCATTGATTACCAAGCCTTGAATAAAATAAAAGTCAGAAACCAGTACTTGATTCCCTAAATCGACGAACTCCTTGATCAGCTCATGGGATCCAAATACTTCAATAAGATTGATATGAAGTCTGGCTACCACCAGGTTCTGATATAATAAAAATATGTATGGAAGACTACCTTCAAGTCAAAGGAAGGTATTTTTGAATGGTTGGTCATGCCCTTTGGTTTGACAAATTCTCTAGCCACTTTCATGAGGATGATGGATGATATCCTGCAACCATTCACAAATATTTTTGTAGTGGTGTATCTAGATGACATCCAGTTGGGGATCAGAAATGTCCTATTCTCATCCACCTTTCCCTTCATCATTCTCCACATTTCATTGACCCATTAACCTTTCATGATATCATTTCCATAAATATACTTGGGTTTCACCTTATTATTCTCCACTTTATTCATTTTAGTATTTAAAAGGAATTTGTGATTAAATGTTAGAAAATCGACATGTTTTCATATATATCACAAAATGTGTGAGCTTTGTAATGTGTAGGAATGTGTGAAGGATTAATTAAAAGGACTTCTTGAATACTTCCTCCACCATTTCAATATTTGAGGAGATAATTCAAGCCCATTCCAAGGAGAAGATCATGGATATTTGGTTGGAATATCTTATTCAAGATATATGAGAGATATGTGTGAGGATTTAAAGGGATTATATTTTGTAATAATGGGAAATAGGTTGAGAGAAAAGTGGATCTGTAATAATAAGATGGTTATCTTATCTTCAAGGCTCTCATGTATAAAAGAGAGTGCTCTCTCTTCATGAGAATTCAATTAGGAGCAATTAGAATTCAATCAGTTGTAAGTAGAAAATTAGAGTAGTCATTAATGGTAGTCATTAGGATTCGAAAGAGAAAGGGATTCTTAGCTTTGATTCATGGTTTTGGTTTTCATGCTTTTATTATTTTGTTATGAAGATTGATTTGGTTATTGTAATAGAAGATTGTTTCATTAGTGTGAGCTCACATCTGTTGTCGTGTTATTTAACTCTTCACATGTTGTACTTGCTTTTCCTTCATGTAGTTCTCCATTTCTAGATTAATTCCTTCGTGCAATTTCTCATTCCTAGATTAATTTCATTTAAGCAACTAGATTAATTCAATTCCAAGTCGTGTGTTAGATTAATGATTCTATTTCATTCGTGTGTTAGATTAATGATTCAATTTTGGTTGTAGCTTAAACATTAGATTAGATTAGTCCCGCTTCAATCTTGCATATACTTTGCGTGTGCTTCGTCAGTTTACAAACCCCGGGTTGACAAATTAGATAGTTGGGTAAATACTACAATGCAATTAATTCAACATTAGTTCAGCCCAATGTAATGACTGTTGTTCCTTTTGTTCTGATTGTTGTTCCTTTGAATAGAACAACTATTGTTCCCTTTACGATGGCTGTCCCTTTACAGGTGTTGCATCTCTAGAGGCTAGGTATTGAAAACGAAAGGTAAGAACCTACGTAGGCGACAAGTAAAGTGATTGTGCCAGCGCCTACCTTTGGTTGATGCATAGAGGTTGTTTTTAGAACATATTTAGAGCCCAACACATCCTCCATTACATCAATACTTGGGAAGAACACTTGCAACATATTCAATAGGTTTTGCTCACCCTGCAACAACACCATCTCTACGCCAACTTTGAAAATTGATCATTCGGCATGTACAGGGTTCATTACCTAGGCTACATCGTTGATCAACATGGCGTACATGTGGATCCAGCCAAAATCCAAGTCATTCATGATTGAACATCCCCATAGAAACTCATTTTGCTTCGAAGTTTCTTTGGCCTTACCAATTTCTACCGCAGGTTCGTGTTGTGATTCTCCCATATTGCATGGGCCCTCGACCAAGTAACCAGGGGTGGTGGTAAGGATAAATTTGTGTGGGGATGATTCTAACAACAAGCGTTCAATGATATGAAGCAATGATTGTGCTCATCCCTAGTGCTTTCACTACTGAACCTGCAACAACCCTTTGAAATTGAGACAAATGCTTTAGACTATGTTGTGGACGTCGTTCTCACTCATCATGACCACCCCATGGCCTATCATAGTGAGATACTATCATATGTTGTTCGTAAGTACCCTACTTACGACAATGAAATGTACTCCATTGTGCAAGCCTACTTCCAGTGGAGACATTACATTCTTGGGAAGGAGACAGTCATCCAAATTGATCATAATCCACTTCAGTTCATGCAGACACAAGAGAAATTGTAGAATGACTGCCATCATAAGTGGTCCACATACTTGCAGCAACTCCACCTCAACATCAAGTATAAAACGGGAAGCACCAACCACGTCCCTGATTGCCTTAGTAGACCATCGGTCATGACACTCACCACGATGCTAAAATCTTGTGGCCATGAGACCTATGGATGCCTCCAACTCTATGAGACAGGCCCAGACTTCGCCACCACCTACCAAATGTTGGGCGCAAATGTAGTTGTCGCTAATTTCCATCTTCAGGATGAGTTGTTTTGTCATCTGGGCCATATCTATGTTCCATCAAGTGAGCGAGTGAAGATGATCTGGGAATCCCACTACAGTCGAGCGGTGGGACACTTCGGCCTCAAAAAGACAATGGAAATGTTGTAGAAACATTTCTACTAGTCGAAACTTGGATAGGAGGTCAGCAAGTATTTCAGGTCCTGCACTACCTGTGTGATTTCCAAACCGACCACTAAGAAATAGAGCATGTACACCCCTCTTCCTATTCCTAACATGACATGGGAATCCATCTCAATGGACTACATGTCGAGCCTCCCGTCGACCAAGAGGAACAATGATTGTATTTTTTTTGTTGTGGATCGCTTTTATAAGATGGTGATTCTAGTCACCTACAAGAAGAGAATCACAGCAGAGGCCAATGCCAAGCTCTTCTTTGAATGAGTATGGGTACATTTTGGAATCCCACAAACCATTGTCTCATATCGGGATAGTCGATTTCTCATCACAGTATGTTCAAGCCTATGGTCACTGTTGGACACCAAGCTCACCAAATCCATGACCTTCCACCCATAGACAGATGGCCAAACCAAGGTCACAAATCGAATGATATTGCATATCCTACACATGTATAATTCCAATCACCCTCACACATGGGATGAGAGTCTCCCCTATGTTCAACATAGATACAACCAATCCCTACATAGCTCAACTAGCCACAACCCCTTTTGTTAAGAACCCAATACTAAATACAAAAGCACCACAACAAATATAGAAGAACAATATGCAAAATATTTTTTATTACTATCAAACCCTTAAGGTAAGGAAACACCATACAATGGATCCTATTATGGAAGGGATCCTCTCTTGTTCACTTGCCTCTTTGAGGGGGCATCCTCCTATTGAGCTATCGCTCCACAATACAATATTTCTCTTCATGTCTCATTACATTGCTTGAACCCCTTTATATATTGCTACCATCACCTAATAACATTCTAGAGGAAGAATCTTCTAAAAGTAGAACCTTCTAAGAAGTCCTCTTACATTTATTATATCTAATTGCCCATTTATTATATCTAACTACCATGGTGGGCCTTATTTAATAATATAATGGACCTAGTCCACCTTACATTGAATGACCTCCACTATTATCACTATGGGCCCTCTAGGCCCCCCCACTACCTCTCTATCTACCTTGCATTCCATCCCCCTTATGAAAGCGTTGTCATCAACGCTTGATGTACAACCATATACCGGGGTCCCATGGATAATTGTGGACCATAATGCTGAAGAAGACTGAAGAACCAAGGTCCCATGTAGAAAGAAAATCCACCATGATGAAGTAGTCCAACCACCATTGTAATCCCGGGTCCCATGTCCAAGTGCTCATGTGAACTCCCCGTGGAAGATTTTGGAACCCAATAACCAACTCCAAATGATGCTCCAAAGACTGACACCTATCATGTGGATCCAAATAAGAATATCCATCCACATAGTGGAAAAGGGTCATAGCAGAATCTGGAAGGAGTAATACCACTGTAGAATATGCAGACTGAACACCGGTAACTAGCTCCTGATGTGGGACATTGTTGTTCTCTACAAAAGGTGGAGTAGAGTCATCAAATAAAATATGGAAGTGGGTGTCATCCCAGAAATGACAACTATCCATATACCAATCATCACAATCATCCTAAAAATCATACCAAGCATATATTTCTTGATTATATTCATCCCTGATGATGTCTTCCATAAGAAATCTCTCCTACATGCTATCCAATGAACTACGAAGACTATTATTGAGGCCATCTGCAAGGTCATGAAATTTTTCATGCAATGTGTCATACAATTGAGATTTGAATGATTCAAGAATTTCTTTGAGGTTTTGAGAAGAAATAGCCATATGAGCACCCTATGAACCTTTCAGTCTCACATCCTTCACGAAAAAACCTAAAAAAATAGAACAATAAGTTACAACAGAAAATCGCGGGTTTTTCTGAAAAAACCCTAAAAAACCGTTGAATTTAAAATGCTCATAACTTCACTTCCCGGACTCTGTTTCGGCTGATTTTTTTTTTTAAATTGGGTGAAATTGTGAGAGGAACTCAGATCTGTAATTTTTTTGAGAAAATTCAGCCTCCATATACTACAGAAATAAAAACAAATCGCATCGCCGTCCGCAAAAAAAACCCTGAAAATTTGCAAATTTTAAAACTTCAATATCTTGACCTTCCGGACTCCATTTTGGACGATTTTTTTTTTCAACTTGGGTGTTTTTCTGATAGAAACTCAGATATACAACATGTTTCTATAAATTTTTCACATAAATATACCTAAAGGTTATGGAATGTTGGACCCTCTTTTTTCTTCTCCGAAAAAAAAAATCTGCAAAAATAAAATATATTTGCCCACAATGTCTACCCAAGGAAAGTGCTCTTATACCACTTGTTAAGAACCCAATACTGAATACAAAAGAACCACAACAGATATATAAAAACCACAACTTTATTATAGAAACCCTTAGGGTAGGGCAACACCATACAATGGATCCTATTATGGAAGGGATCCTCTCCTGTTCACTTGTCTCTTCGAGGGGGAAACCTCCCAATGAGCTTCAACTCCAAATACAATACTTCTCTTCATGTCTCATTACATTGCTTGAACCCCTTTATATAGTTCTACCATCACCTAAGAACATTCTAAAGGAGGAATCTTCTAGAAGTAGAACCTTCTAAGAAGTCCTCTTACATTTATTATATCTAATTACCCATTTATTATATCTAACTACCATAGTGGGCCTTATTTAATAATATAGTGGACCTAGTCCACCTTACATTGAATTACCACCACTATTATCACTATGGTCCCTCTGGGGCCCCCCACTACCTCTCTAGATACCTTACACCTTTCAGGTGGGGTTGGGATTCCAACCATTGGGTCCCATAGATGTTGCACTATCCCTTGTAGTCACCTTGGCTAACTTATTTCCTGCTCCAACTGAAGTTGAAAAATCCACCCAGTTCATTGAGTGAATCCAGCACATCTGCCAATAGTTTCAGGATATCTTATAGAAGTCCAATGAGAAGTATAAGCAACACCATGATCAACATCAAGTGCCACATAAGTTTCAGGTGGGAGACAAAGTTTAGTTGCACTTGTAGAAAGAGTGCCTTACAGGACCCCATCATGAAACTTCTCCCACTTTGTTATGGGTCGTACACCATCACCAAGGTTGTGGGTGATAATTATTTCAAGCTCAACATTATTCCTTTCCTTGGCTTGCATCCAGTGTTCAACGTGGATATCCTTTGATCGTATTTCCCACCATTATTGGACACCTCCGATATAGAAGAACAACTGACACCAACAGAGCTCAACCCTGACTGCATACAAAAATCATCCAGTGATCAGATTGTGGACAAATAGATCAAGGGCACTCGCCAACAAATGATCCATATTTATCAAGTTGTCAAACTAGGGTAGCTCCTGCACCAAGGCAAATGGCTCATCGGGGGCCAAATTCAACAAAAATTTCTTCATCTGATGAGGGAACTGAATGCAATGCATAAAATTTCTTCCTAAGTGGGGAGGATTGATCCATATGCATTTTAGTGGCCTCCCACCTATTCCAACTATCTCATTTTGGCATTTTTCCACTTTGGCATTTTTTTCCCTAATTTTTGGGTCCCTGACTTGCGGAGCTATTTTGAGGCCCTAAACAACATTTTTTAGGGACTTCCACAGTCATAATGGGTTTTAAAAGATAGAATTAATGTGTATTCCTCATATAGACCTTTCCAACGGGCTATCATGTTCCTAAAATGGAGATCGTATGCAAAAGTTACGACTCGGGGAAGTTGATGTAATAACTTACCCAAACAAGGCCAACATGACTTTTGGCGCTTCATCTCCTACGGTTAGGTTTTTTGGATGCCTAGGGTTTTTGAAATTCCTGCTTATTGTAAAAAGGCCTTAAGAGCCTCATTGTAATGATCTTCTTGAGAATGAGTGCAATCGTCACATCTCTTCTCAGAGATAAGCTGCCACCATTCTAGCAAGCTTGTTTTCACTGCATTTTACAGTTTCAGCTTATTTCCTTATTGAATAGAAACCAACTTTATTGTATATTTGTTCTTCTGTGTTAAGCATATTTTGATAATAATCTATATTTATTTCTTTCTGCAAATATATTCGGGATCAACAAGAGATATGGATTGGTAATAAACCTTCTCTCACACATCTCAAGGTATATGGTTGTGAGGTCTATGTTCACGTTCCAAAGAAAAAAAGGAGTAATCTAGATATGAAGGTTGAAAAGTGTATGTTTATTGGATATAAAAATGGTCTTAAGGGTTATAAGTTTTGGAACCAAGAAACTAAGAAGGTTGTGTATAGTCAAGATTTGGTATTTAGAGAAATGAAGGATGTTGTAAAATAGGAATTCCTAACAAGTAAGGAAGAACTAGAGAAAACCAAGTTTGAGCCAAAAGATGACGAATCAGACTCTACAGAAGAACATGAATAAGAAGAAGAAGATCTGCATACACCAGTATTGAGGATATCGGTGCGAGAAAAAAGGTTATCAAAAAAGTATACTCCATCTGATTTTCGTTCAAATTTTTCTTTTTCTATTATTGATGATGATCCTAGAACTGTTAGGGTGGCAGTGGATTCAGATGATGGAAAAGTATGGAAAAAGGCCATGGTTGAAGAAATGACAGCCTTGTATAAGAATGAGGCATGGGATCTAGTAGATTTGACGACTGGAAGAAATGTCATTGGAAGCAAATGGGTAATTAAAAAGAATCTGAATGAAGAAGGTAAAGTGAAGAAATACAAAGCTCGATTAGTAGAAAGGGGTTATTCCTAGGTTGAGGGAATTGATTTTGGTGAGATTTTTTCTCCTATTGCCAAGTTAACTTCTATTAGATTTATGTTATTTGTTTTTGTTGCATTTGATTTTGAACTAGAATAGATGGATGTGAAGACAACATTCCTACATGGGGATCTAGAAGAAAAAATCTATATGAAGTAGCCACAAGGATTTGTTGTGAAGGGAAATAAGGGGTTGGTATGCAAGCTAGAAAGGTCCCTGTATGGTTTAAAACAATCACCAAGGACGTAGTATAAAAAATTTGATACTTATATGTTTGGACTTGGCTTCACAAAAATAAAATATGATCATTGTGTGTATTTTAAATTAATAGGTGATCATCTGATTTATTTGGTATTGTATGTCTATGACATGTTGTTGATAGGAAACAACAAGGAGATAATCCAAGATGTGAAAAATCAGTTTCCCTCTAAATTTGACATGAAGGATATTGGTGCTGTAAATTTCATTTTGGACATGGAAATTAAAAGAGATAACAAAAAAACAGAAACTCTGGTTAAATCAAAGAAAATATGTGGAGACAATATTTCAGAGGTTTAATATGCAAGAATGTAGACTCGTTAGGGTCCCCATTCATGTAGGTGTAAATTTATATGTGGATCAGTTTCCCAAGACACAGGAAGAGAAGGAGGAAATGTCTCGTGTTCAATATGCAAGTGTGGTCGGAAACTTTATGTATGAAATGGTATGTACTAAACCAGACATTGCACATGTAGTGAGATTTTTGAGCAGGTATATTTCAAAACCATGGAAGGAGCATTGGACAACAATAAAATAGGTTTTTAGGTATTTGCGTGGAACTGCTAGCTATGGATTATGCTATCAAGGAAGATCAGGATTGGACAAAGTGTTGGACATACATGTCTTTGTGGATGTAAACTCGGCTTGAGATCTAGATAGTAGGAGATCTACAAGCAGGTATTTGTTTAACTTGTTTGGAGGAGCAATCGGTTGGATGAGAAAAACATAGTATGTAGTGGCACTTTCATATACAAAAGTAGAATACATGGAAACCACTCATGCAAGAAAGGAAGTCATATGGTTACAAAGATTGTACTTAGTTATTGGGTTGGTACAACAAGCTATAATGATAGATTGTAATAGTCAGAGTGCAATTTTTTTTGGCGAAGAACCCAGCTTATCATTCAAAGAAAAAGAATATTAATGTTCAATATAACATTTTGAGAGACATGGTTGAAGAAAATAAGGTTTTATTGATGAAGGTGGAAACTTTGAAGAATGTTGCAGATTCATTAACAAAATATATGAGCACTGAGAAGTTCCGAAGAATACTATGTATATTTTGAATCCATCTGAAGAAAACTCACTGCACAAAAATCTTAATCATCAAATTTTGTGAGCATTGAAAATTTCTCTTGGTGTAGAGGATCTATGATAATTCTTTCCCTGGATTTTTTACTATGTAACCCTGTAACCTCTTGTATGCAAAGAAAACAACAAGTGAGATAATGTTAGTTATGTGTTATATTCTTTTCACGACCATAAATAGTGTCTACATTGCGTTGGACACGCAGGGGGCTAAGAGGGGGTTGCAGGGGGCAGAGCCACCCTGAGCGATGGTTGGGGGGCAGTGCCCTCGAAAAAATACTTGATTTTAATGTCCATTTATGGGCAATTTTTCGACACGTGGTTTTTTGCCGATGGTTTCTATTTCCATTTAAGGGATTATGGTTGTTAACTAGTCCAGATCATTGGATTATGGTTTTTGATCTCGCTAACTCCTATATGTATATTGTATTGTGAGTAATGTATGATATGAATGAATATATAATATGTTGGTTTTCCTGGTTTGGGTTTCTAGGGGGAAAATCTCTTTGTAATGTGTGTATTTTCCATTGTATCTTTTATGTTATTTTATTGGAAATCTGTTTGTAGTAAAATATTGTATGAGGTTAAAATCTAAAGGACAGTTTTGATAAGTGAAAAGAATAAAATCAACCTTGCTAAAATAAGAAAAAACTCTCAGGGTCTACATAGTGAAACTGTGCATTGAACGATTCTCAAAACATCATGGGATGAAAGAATCTTCCATCTTTGTGACACTAAGAGAGTTGAATATGAAAAAAATTTCCTTTTAGATTTCCCTCCCTATACCCAATTTAAAAATATTTTCCAGAATATCTTTTATAATTTAGATATATAAATTCCTTTTTATGTTTAATATAGAGTTAATGTGTAGAATTTCAAAGGAATACTACTACTACTACTACTAATAATAATTCTATGTAGGTAATAAATAAAGTAATTCAACATCCATTTTAAATAAAATATTTTTATATCAACTTTATTTTTACATATATTAATTGAAAAAAAATTCTTATTTCATCAATAATTTATGTTTAGATCCAAGTATGAAAGAACTCTAGTGAAAATGGAATTGATATCTTTAGAATACAAAAATATTTCAATGTTCACCTTATATATATATATATATATATATATATATATATATATATATATATATATATATATGGTTGATATTGAAATATTTTACTTAAAGTAGACATTGAAATATTAATATGCCAACTCCATGTTAAGCATTGAAATAAAAATTAAAAGAAAACAAGTATTATGTTGTATTATATTTCTAGATATTAATTGTAAATATAATTTTTGAAATGTCAAACTTTTCAAGTGGACACTCCATTCATCATCAAATTAAAACAATGTGAATGAAAAAAATAAATAATCCAGAAATAATAATTAATTAATAAATAAATAAAATCTAAAGGACAGTTTGTAGTAAAATAAATAATCTAAAGGACTAACCCTCGCAATGCCATGATGAAAAGGATCCTTCTTGGGATCATCAATTCCTAGATTATGAACACAAGTTGGTGGTTCAATTGGGAAATAAATGGAGAGTCTGGATTGGTGATATTCGATGCCCGAAGTTTGCTTTTCTCTGAGCTTTCTGCTATCCTCTTTCTCTCCTCCTTTAGTGTCGGTTTTCCCTCACCCTCTCTGTAGTTAACCATTATCTTATCCTTGTTAGTTTTTCCATGGCTCCTTGAGGAAGACAACCCTCTAAAAAAATTTATGCCCGGACCCCTTGCCCCCCCTTTGCTCATCCAACTGAAGTTGTGAAAGCAAATGGAAGCAGTCGAAAGTTATGTAGAGTTTTTCCCAGATGCAGACAAAGGAAAAATGGTCGAGATGGAAGAGAAGGTTTGATATCTGAGATATTTCCATGATGATGAATATGTTGAAGCTCAAATTGGTAATTTGATTTCAAATTTGTGTTGCTCTCGCTTTCACAATTCAAAATTAATTTGGACCAGGCTGCATAATAGAATGGATTCACATGGTATGTTGTATATCTAGAATGGTAGCATGTATACCCAAAATGCACTTATGAAAACAATGTTTTTGTAAAAGAATATAATGGTTGGAAACCAGTAGGTCTAATTTAGGACATAGAGAAGATTTATTTACGAGTTTTGTAAATCTATGAACATACATTTATTTCCATTGTAAATTGTTTTATATTTTCTACTCATTGGCATCAATTCTTTTGGTTGTAATCCTAAGGTTTTGGGAGGTATAGAGACACCCTAACACTGTGAATGTTGTGGCATATTTTTAAAATGGGTGTAACTATTCATAATCATAATAGTAGATCATCACACATGTAAAATGGTTGGTGTGTTTTCTGGTTATGATATCTCAAATGAATCGAAGAAATGCGCACATAATAATTTCCCAAGGTCATAGTGTCTAAAGTAAAAGTTTTCAAGGTCATAGTTCCTAAGGTCATATTTGGCTTCTATAAATGCGCATTTACGAAAGTTACTTTCCATATATGCACATATACAGAAGGGGTCATCTTCCCTAAATGCACATTATAGAAGTGGTCATCTTCTGTAAATATGCATATACAAAAGTTATCGTCCATAAATGTGCATTTATGGCAGTTGACCTCTATAAATACACATTTATGGATGTGGATTTCGGATATGCGTATATATGGAATTTGTCCTCCATAAATGCACATTTATGGTTTCTAATGTATATGTGCATTTATGGAAGCTGACCACTTACAAAAGTTGGATTTTGTATATACAAATTTTTGGACGTGGTTTGTTTCCATAAATGCACATATACATAAGTGATTAGCTTATGTAAATGTGCATACATGGAATCCACCTTCCATAAATGTGAATTTGTGGAAGTTGGCTTTCATAAATGTGCATTTATGGAAGTTGGATTCTGTATATGCGTGCTTCCGCATATGCATAGTTTTGGAAGTGTTCAACTTCGATAAATGCGTAGATATGGAAGTTGTCGTCCATAAATGTGCATTTATGGAAGTGGTCAGCTTAAGTAAATGTATCTATACAGAAGTTGTCATTCGTAAATGTTCATTTATGGAAGTTGACTTATGTATATGTGTGCTTCTTTATATGTGCATATATGGAATCCAATTTCCATAAATGTAAATTTACGAAATCACGTATATACGAAATCTGGATTCCGTAAATGCATATATACAAAAGTTGGCATCTGTAAATGTACATTTACGGAAGTGGTGAGCTTTCCTAAATGTGCATATACAAAATATGTTGTTTGTATATTCGCATTTATGGAATCTGGCTTCCGTGTATGTGCACTTCCATATATGAGCATATATTGAATCCAACTTTCATAAATTCACATTTACGGAAGCGTGCATATACGAAAGTTGCCTTCCGTAAATTCCCATATATAAAATCTATCATCCATAAATGCGCATTTATGGAAGTTGACTTCTCTATATGCACACTTTTGAATATGCGCATACGCAAAATCCAACTTCCATAAATGGACATTTATGGAAGCCTGCATATATAGAATTCAGATTCAGTAAATGTGCATATACAAAAGTTGTCATTCATAAATGAGCATTTATGGAAGTTGACTTTCGTATATGCGCATATACAAAATCCAACTTCCATAAATACACAATTATGGAAGTGTGCATATACGGAAGTCGGCTTCCGTAAATGTGTGTAAAAGAAAGTTTTTATCCATAAATGTGTATTTATGGAAGTGGTCACCTTATGGAACTACACATATACAAAAGTTGTCATCCATAAAGGTGCATATACGAAAGTCGTTGTTTGTAAATGGGCATGTACGGAAGTTGTCGTTCATCAATGTGTATTTATGGAAGTTGTCTTTCATATATACATGCTTTTGTATATACACATATACCAAATCCAACTTCCATAAATGTGCATTTATGGAAGCGCGTATATAGTGAAGTTGTCTTCCTTAAATGCGCATATACAGAATCCATCATCCGTAAATATGAATTTATGGAAGTCAACTTCCCTACATGTGCACTTCCATATATGCGCATATATGAAATCCAAGTTCCATAAATACACATTTATGGAAGCACACATATACAGAATATGCCTTCCTTAAATGTGCATTTATGGAAGTTGTCTTTCATAAATGCGCATTTATGGAAATTAGATTTTGTATATTCCTACTTTCGTAAATGCGCATATACAGAAACCGCCTTCTGTAAATGTGCATTTATGGAAGTTGGATTCTCTAAATTCACATTTATGGAAGTTGGATTCTATATATGTGTGCTTCCATATATGCATAGTTTTGGAGCTGGTCAGCTTCCGTAAATGTGCGTTTATGGAAGTTGGATTCTGTAAGACAACTTCCATATATGAGCATTTGTGAAAGGTGACCACTTCCAAAACTACGCAAATACGAAAGTCAACTTACGTAAATGTGCATTTATGAAAGCCAACTTGCATAAATGCACATTTATGGAAGGAGGATTTTGTATATGTGCACTTACAAAATCACGAATATACGGAATCCAACTTCCATAAATGCACATTTACGAAATCCAACTTACATAAATGCACATTTAAAGAAGCTGAATTCCATAAATGTGCATTTATGAACGATGTATTTTGTATATGCACATTTACGAAAATCTACTTCTTCAAATATTTCGACTAGAGGTGCTTGGACTTATACACTGTTACCACCAAAACCTTTACTTTGTGATGAAATCCTAAGCACAAGTAAGATGCTAGAGTAAATAAGCCTAGTTGGGTATATAGTTGAGCCAAAGAATTCCAACATCTACTTTTCACAGCCTAATTGGGGACTAGCTTCCTCAATATTGACTCTCTTAGTAGATGCCACCATCAAGGATGGAACTATTTGATTGGGTTTTTGATATTGGTTGCTTGAAGGGGAGTCATTGGTGATCAACTAGGACTTTTCCTTCACAACATTCCAACATGTGGATTTTTATTGGGGATTTCGAGACTTTCCACTCTTAGGATTACTTCCTCTCAAGTGAGATAGTGTTACTGATAAATTATTGTCCTGTTCGTATAGTCCTGGTGGAAACTCAGTTGGGAATGTAGGTTGGGAGTGGAATGGAATCTTCCACACACACGAATTGATCAAAAGAGATAGATAGTTGGATATTGGTCAGGGACCACATCTGGAGTCAGAGTATCCTTGTATTCTATGATTTTTTACATCAACTAATCATGGGAGAAATAAGTTCAACTTGTTATTCTTTCATCTTAAAGCTTCAATGAGTTCAAATTTGTCACAATATAAAACGAGATAAGTGTAGCCCGTATTGAATCAATTCAACACTATTGACATGGGGGATTGGCATAAGAAAACTCGAGAAATGGTTTCAAGAAAGCTAATTCAACCTACAAAAAGTGTGAAGAAATATCAAAGATTGGCTATCAAGCTAGATGTTCAACTTTCGAATTAATTGAGATTGTCAATAGAGTTAAAACAATAAGATTAAAATACTTAGAATGAAATGTTGTAGCATTGGCTAATGCATCTAAGGGTTTTGAAGGTGTAAAATGTATGATCAATTGGAAGGATGTGGAAATGATACTTCATAAATCTAAGTTAAAAATGCCTCAATGTGAGCTAATGAATTCTACAGAATTAATAAGTTCTTATGAAGAACGAGACTTGTTATCCTTAAAAAATGGGAGGTTCCAAGAGATAAATTCATATTTTTCAAAAGAAACAGAGGAGATTAAGAAGGAAAAAGCTAATCTCTCAAAAAAAAAAAAACATACTCTCAAAATACAAAAAAATACAAAGATTGTAGCAAGAACTTACACAGAAAACCTCCCAACTCAATCCCTTATCATATTTTTTTCATATACCTCCCAACTCAATCCCTTATCATATTTTTTTCATATAGTTGACGATGATTATACAATTGTCAACCTTTCTCACAATGAGGACAATGTTGATTATCTGTTGGATAAGCTAACAACATAGAAATCTCAAATTTGACAGTTGACAAGTCATATTCAAAGTCTGACAGTCTCAAACAAGGACACAATAGCTCACCTAAATGTGGTCATCAAAGAAAAGGGATCGCACGTGAAGTAACTGCAAGCACAAATAGATAAGAATAATGAAGAAATGGATTTCTTGTCAAAACTAAATCCTGATAAATTGTTGGAAGAAATATTAAGTTTAGTTTTAATGCAAGCATATTTTTTTGTTATATTTGGGTTGATATTTTTTGTTAATTTATTTTCTTATACATATGGATGTGTTCAAAGAATGTTGTGCATAACAGTAAAGACAATATTTAGTGTGAAATGTACACTTGTTTCCTTCATGATAAATTATATATTAAGTAAATAGACATTATTAACATGGAATGTGTAACTGATTTTGTTTGTAAATGTTTTTTTATATTGAAAGACTTAACCCAACTTTTGGATAACTTTTAGTATTCACTACTCCTTATTGGTATTTGAGTATTTTATATTTCAAACTTCTTATTGGTATTTGAGTATTTTATATTTCAAACTCTTTGAATGATATATTCTATTGAGCTTCTTATATTTCTTTTTCTTATATAGTTATCATATGTTTTTTAGGAAACTTTCTTTCTATGAATTGTAGATGGAGTTAAGCATGTTATGTTATTCTTTCAACATATTTTTCAATTACATTTTATTTAAATAATTTGTATTCAATGTGACATACTATGGAGTTAAGCATGTTATGTTATTCTTTCAACATATTTTTCAATTATATTCTATTTAAATAATTTGTATTCAATATGACATACTATGGAGTTAAGCATGTTATGTTATTCTTTCAACATATTTTTCAATTACATTTTATTTAAATAATTTGTATTCAATGTGACATAGCATTCTAGTTAGTGAATTATTCTAAAATAATTTAAAGTGGGGAGGCTTCCAAAGCCTCTATAAAATGCATTGGCATTGTTTTTTAGAAAAAAATAACAGGAGGAACAACATCCATTTTAACACCGTTATAATTACAGGGAACAAAGTTATATATATATATATATATATATATATATATATATATATATATATATATATATATATATATATATTTTTATATTTATTGAGGAAATCGGCAACTTGCGTTCTCGTAAAGTTTTAAATTTATATTACTTGAGAAGACATATATGAATTTTTTTTGTTATTTGATAGTGAACAAACCTAAAATAGTAAGCATCCTTTCTTAATTAGATATTATTTCTATTTACACTCGCCTAGTGACTACACTATTTTAACCTGTGGAGAGGTCAAAGACTCCAATTCATTATTATTCTAACAATCTACATTTTATTTATTTAGGGAAAAGTACAAAAGTTATGAAAAGCAATCCATTGGGACAAACACACCAATGTCACAAAGCAACAGTGAAACTAGTCAAACTGTTTTACCTAAAAAACCATACCTAGCGTATACAAATTGATGCCCAGAATTTGTCAAGCACAAATTGAGCCGTGCCTTCAATGCTTTCGAGTGTTTCAAACAGCTAATATTGAGTCCCTCGTCTCTTGAGCGACGATGAGATTGAGAAAGCATTCTTGGGATTAACCTGCATATCTCTTTTCTTCTCTTTTGGTTAGTGCCCTAAATACGTGTGCGGCCAGAGTGCGAATGGCATGGTCACTCAATTTAAATTTTAAAATTTTAATCAACCAATTTTTTCCTTATCATTTTAATTTTTTTAAATTAAAATATTTTAAAATTTAAAGCAGTAGTCTAAACGTTTTATCTTTTGGAATGTTTCTGGTGATTTTTTAAGTTTGAGTTTGCTAGAAATCTGGTGAGGAATGGTTGGATCTGTAGATTTGAGGCTAAGTTTATATAATCCAAGTGCTTCAGGGTTTTTCAGCAAGCTAAATCCATTTATAGATTCAAAAATACAATTTAAACAACAGAAAATAATAATTTTGTATAGATTTACATCACGAGATTCCAGTCAAAAAACTCAAAAAAATAAAACGTTTAAGAAACGCCAAATTTAAATCTTGAACTTTCGTTCGTCCATGTCAACATAGAAGCCAGCTTACTATGTATGAATCGGAAGTGCTGTTAAGTGTCACTAACGGAGATGAGAGACGGTGTCGAGAAAAGGAGCGGACGGAAAATGGATGGCCAGAATCTGGGAGGAACACTAAGTCGGAAAAAGTACTGCTTGATGTAGAAGACAACAGAAACCACCCTCCCGGTGCTGGAGGGCGGAGGTAGCGGAACTCAGCGTGGACGGACGTCAAGGGTGGCGGCGTGATGGTCATGCTCCAAGACTCCTTCAAGGATGGGCAGCCTGCTGGATATTGCTCGCCATCATATGAATGTGAAACTGGGATTCACAACTTGACCAACAAAAGAAAGCACACGTGTAGATTTGAAGCACCGAATGGGTACTTCAATGTATTGCATTGACAGAATGAACAGGATTAATGGGCTGAAAATAAAGGAAGCAGCAGTAGATTTGAAGGAATACGTATCACGATTCATCCCTGTTTGAAGTTCTGAAAATTAACGGAAATAGATGCAAGGGTGGATGATGCATTTGAATATTTACTTTGAATCAATATTACAACGTCGGTGGGGTTTAGTCAATTTAATTTAAAGTTGGATTCCAAATCAATTCTATATCTTTCGTCCGCGTCATCGGATATTTTCCTATATAATTGTGATGGGCACATGGTAATCTTGCCTTGTTTTATCTGCGTCGTTTGATTTTTGTGTACTGCCACCATTGCTGCGATGGCGCTGGCTTTCGGTTTTGATTTTGATGCGCAATAATTCTACTTTATTGTTGCGAATATGCCCAAGTATATCCATATGCCCGCTGGGTTCGGCCAAGCGATTGAGATGAAGATCATGTCAGATGGGGTTTCTAGGAAATTGCCATGATGCTGCCCCCAGATTTTGTTTGAAGGTACCCCATATTATCATCACTACTTTTCTTCTTCTTTCCGTTAAGATTCATCGATCCGTAATAAATGGCTCATTCCTTTCACTTCACATGTAAGAGAATATATCATATTGTAGCCGACCATAAGAGTCTATTGTGGCGCAGCACGAGGAGTGCTGCAGATTGCAGCAGCGGTGTACGCAGTATCAGACCATGAAATATTTGGAACGGCACATTTAGTATATCTTTTCAATTTATTATATTGACGTCAGTTTTTAGGTTGTGGTGAATTGGTGATGCGGGATTTTAATCCTATTTTTGTGGAGATTTTTATGTTTGAGTTCGCACTGATTTAACAATTGGTTACAGCTAGGGATTAGAGTTTTTGTTAATTTTTTTTTATTATAATTAGGATGACGTTACTTTGTGGTTGGACATTTTGATTGGTTTATATAATAACAATAATCACTTTATAAAAGTGGTTGATATGTTATTGAATAGAGTTTTGGTTAATTTATTATTATTATTATTAGGATTTACTTCACTTTTGTTGTTGGACTCTTTGATTGGTTTATTATGCCTAAAGGCGTACACCTATTGACAATGGGCACATTTAATAGGTTTCTAGTTCTTAATACGTTTTCTATGGACGAGATTAAATATGTCTAGAATATTCTTAGTCGTCACAATAAATGAATGGCTCTGATTTCATCCATTAACTTCCGAGCTGTTATAAAGACATCAATTTATATGTTTACTTTTTTACATTTACCTAATCGTGTTTAATTATTATACCCCTTGACTCATTTCATACTATATGTTGTTTAGTATTGTATTTAATGAGGTTCATATATTATGTAGGTTACATTGTAGATTACTTCAACGTGTTTAAAATGTTTTTTTATTGTAAGTCAACAATGCGTATTACAGTCATCATGTAACAAGATGGCTCAAAATTAAGGATTTATTAAGGGGTTTTACAACGTTTAAACTCGTGGTATGGCACTTGGCCCATTTTGTTCTCATTAACCAGTGCGCCCTGTGGAGCATTTATCATGCAACGGTCCTACATGTGCCACATGTGATGTTACCATCTCGAGGAGGTTTAATCATCAGTTGTCTTAAAATTTGTACATGTGTTGGTGTTTTATGCCTCCAGGCATTAGGGTTTCTTGTCGGAACCTTTAGTCGTATGACCTTTCTCGTAATTAGCTCATTTCTCATTCTTCACTTTCTTTTCCTCGGCTCTGTGTTCGTCGTGAGAGGTTTTCCATTTCACGAGTTACAGGTTAAAGGTATGATTACCCCATTCCCATTTTCGTTTTTTGTGGAATTTATTTGGTAAAAGCTTTGGGAGTTCCTAGCTTCCTCGGGCTTGCGGTTGACCCTTTTAAACGATTTCATAGATAGAACATTTAATTGGTAAGAGCCTCCCTTACTTATTTGAGTTTCTTATAACTATTTTTGGTAGCTTAATTAACTTGGTAATATTTCATGAGCATTATCCTTCAGAATATTAGTTTGTAGATGGAGTCGAACCTTATTCTGTCGACTATATATTTTATTGAACTTTTGGTTTATATATATAATGTAGTGATTGTAGGTTGTATATTCATGCACGATAGTCTTGATTCTCGATTTGTTTTGAGGGTTTTACCTTAACCTCATGGATTTTCCATCGGTACTCAGTAATCTCATGAATTTAATGGTCCGAGTTTACAATTACAGAATTAGTGTAGGGTTTTAAATTCATTTGTTTCTCACTCTCATTTCTGGTTGAAAGTTAAGATCCTTCATCTCGTTTTATTCATCCTAGACTTAGTTTAGGACTTATGTTATAATTATTTGTGCAAGAGGTGTTCAGACAGAGCTTAATAGTTTCTTTGGTTTGCATTATGTACATATGTTATTTATTCTTGGATATTAACTAATGATGGGCCATTCTGATGTTGTGAGGGGTACCCATCAGTTATCTGATGACCCTGATCATTCAGGTGTGATTCAACGATGATGGAAGGAGATACATCGACACTCCGCTCATCCATGGTAAGTTTATCTTTATTTGTGTATGTAACTTTCGTTTGATTATAAAAAATTGTGCATCTTGCTAACTTGTTTCTTTTTTCAACAAGTAGGTTTCAAGATGGAGGTTACCATGGAGCTCCAAAAATACCCTTGTATAGAAATCTATTCGAGTTTCAATACTTCTTTAGGTTTAAAAACTGGTATCACAAAATGTGATTGCTCTTCTCCTACATTTTGTCGAACTAGTTGACTGAATACTTTTGAATGTAATTATTCTTGAAAATCATGTGGCTTCAGACTATTTTCTACGCAATTTTAACAGTTTTGTAACCATATGTACTTTTTTTTACGACTCCTTCTCAATTATATATAGTCGTTATTTACACAATCGTTACTTAGTATTTTGTTAAACACTGTTTAAAAATGAATGGATTCCCTTTTGATTCTACGCGGTCATTACTTTAAAGTCTGTTTAGTTTTTGTAATGATTCCCTATTGAATATATAGTCAATAGTCACATCTTGCTAAACTTGGTTTAATTTGAAATTATTTCCTTTCTTTTTAATATACACAGTGTACTATGTCTATCATTGTAATGGATTCCTTTCCAGTTGTATACATTGTATTTCGATGAACCTTGTAACGATTCCATTTAGCTATATTTGTTATATTTGTTGAAAATTTGTTCTCTTCCATACAAGTTTCATATCCAAATAAAACTATGGTTTATTAACTAGGTTTTCACTTATGAGATTCATTGTTTTATTACTGGTAGTATGATTATGTTCATAGATCTAGGATTAGAATAACTATTAACTTTATTTCATAGGTTTTCTACCTGAAATTATGATATGCATCGATCCTTTTTTAATAATGCACTTAACTCTAATACTCTTACAGTTTATTTATGCCAAGATTTTATCCACAGTAACACAAAATAAAAACACAATAATATTTAAATCAACATATTCATAACAAGAAATAAAACTTGGAACTTTAGGGAAACCACACGTTGAAGACCTTGTTCCTCCCAACCTTAGACTATATTCTATGTCACCTATGTCACCCTCTGAGTTTGGATCCGAAGGGGATGCCTATGTGGACTCTTGCGAAATTATGAGCTCTAGTTGTTGTGTGTAATCTGTGAAAATTCACTGTGTCAAGTTAGTTTGTGAGTAGCCTTCTCAAGCTATCACTTTTCCTCCTAGGAATTGTGTCCCATTCCCTTGTCATGAGTTATTTTATTTTTACTAGGACTTGTGACACTTGTCTTTAGCCTCCTTCTCATTGAACACCTATTAGATTCAACTTTACACATGTTCACAGATTCTCCTATAAATATGGAATGTGTCTTTTTGAAGTTGAGTTAACTCCATAACTTTTCTCAGTCTGATGCGACTTGGCCAACCCATTTAAATTCCTAAATCCCTCTTTAACATTTTCTTCAACATGTGCCGCTTTTTCCACATGTGCTTATTTTTATAAAATAATAAGGTTTTACAATTCAATTTTGGTCAATCGACCAAATTGTATTTTCGGAAAAATAATTAAAATTCTAAAATAAAAACAATAATATAAATACTAATAAAAAATCCAACTTTTGTGGTATCACATACACCCCCCCTTAGAAATTATCATTGTCCTCGGTGATAACTAGTTTCCATCAATACCATTATGGAACATAAATGGATATGCTTCCCACATATTACTTTCCATTTCCCAAGTAGCCTCTTATGGACTAAGGTGCTTCCATTGCACCTTTACCTGTCCTACAACTCAATTTCGGAGTGTAAGTTCCCTCTTTTCGAGAATATGATCCGACTCTAATAGAAACTCACCCATGAGTTCCACCTGTATCATTTTCCAATCAACAACGTGAGTAGGGTCATGTATATATTTCTTCAGTAATAAAACGTGAAACACATCATGTAATTTTAGTGTAGTTGGAAGTGCAATTTAATAAGCTACAGGTCATATTCGAGAAAGTATCTGGAATGGGCCGCAATATCTAGTTGCTAACCTAGTATGCCTGTCGAGACATAAAGAACTATTTTTAGGTTTAACTCTAATATACACATGATCTCCAATATTGAACTCTCTTGGAGTCCTTTTTGCATCACCATAACTTTTTTTCCTGTCCTGATCTACTTTCAGGTTCTTTTGTACCTGTTTCACTGTTAATTCCATGCCATTTAACATATCTCGTCATATCATCAATATATTTAGAGGATTACTCCATGAAACAGGTGTATTACATTTTTTGCCATATAAATTTCAAAAGGACTAAGTTTTGTTGGAGCTTGATAATGATTATTATAAGGAAACTCAATTAAGTACAAATATTCTTCCCATTTACTAGGGTTTTCCATAGAATACTTTCTAAGCATATCTTCAAGAATCTAGTCATCTCTTTCAATATGTCCATCTGTTTGTGGATGATAAGCAGTACTGAAGTTCAATTGGATATATAACCCTTTAAATAAATTCTTCTAAAAATTTATGGTATATTTAACATCTTTATCAGATATTTTAACTTTAGGGATTCCATGTAACTTGGATATTTCCCTCATGAATATTTATGCTATATTAATAGCCTTGTAGGTTGATTTCATAGCTATGAAGTGTTCTTATTTACTTAATTTATCAACCACAACCATAATTGAGTCATTTTGTTTACCACTTCTACGAAATCTGGTAGTAAAATCCATACTTATCACTTTCCATTTCCATTCTGGAATGGGTAAAGGTTGTAGTAGTCTACCTGGATGTTGTTGTTCAACCTTAACTTGTTGAAACTATAAACGCCTAGCTAGATATTCAGTTGTTTCACCTTTCATATTTGGCCAATAGAATTATTTTCTCAACACAATAATCAATTTCTCGTAACCTCGGTGTCCATAATATGGTTTCTTATGTAGTTCATTTAAAATTGACAACTTAATTTCATTATATTCTAGTACATATAATCTACTTTTATACATTAACAATCCACTTTTTGAGAATATAAAATCTTATTCTTCTAATGTCGTTGAATTATCAACGATCTTTAACTTAATATTTTGATATTCTAAGTCTTTTTTCAGCTGTTAGCCTTACCCTTTATTTTAAAAAACTTACATAGTTACTTCTAGTAACAGTATAAATTAGATTTGCGTGTCTAATTAATGCATCTGCCACTTTATTTTATTTTCCCTTAATGTGTTTTATCTCAAAATCATGCTCGCTTAAGAAGGCTAACCACCTTACTTGGCGAGCATTTATTTTTATTTTTATCAAACATATATTTTAGAGAGATGTTGTTTGTTAACAGTAAGAATTTTCGGCCTACCAGGTAATATCGCCGCATCTTTAATGCATGTATTATTTCATCCAATTCCCAGTCATGTATTACATATTTTTCTTCATGTTTCTTTAATTTGTGAGATTTATAAGATATTACATGGTTTTCTTGCATTAACACTCCTCCAAGCCCTTTGGGGCATGCACTTGTACATACTAGAAAGTATTTATCTAGATTTGTCAATTTTAATATAGGAGTTGTAGTTAATAGTTGTTTCAATTTGTTAAAACTTTCTTGACATTTCTCAGACCATATAAACTCAGTTCCTTTCTTTTGTAGCAATGTTATAGGATATGCAATCTTAGAAAACCCTTCAATAAATTTTCGGTAATAGCCAGTTATACCCATAAAAGATCTTATGTGTGAAACATTCTTAGGTTTGGGCCAATTCATTATAGCCTTTGTTTTTTCCGGGTCAACTGCTATACCTTCCTTGAAAATTACATGTCTGAGATACTGAATTTGGTTTTTATGAAAATCACACTTACTTAGTTTTGCATATAATTTATGTTCTCTTAGTATCTGTAATAATATTCTTAAATGCTCTTCATGCTCCTTTTCATCCTTTAAATAGATGAGTATATCGTCTATAAATACGATCACAAATTTATCTAGACATTTACTCAAAATATTGTTGAACAACCACATGAATGAGGTTGTGGCATTATTCAGCCCAAAATGTATTATGACAAATTCGTAATTTTTGTACCTTGTTCTAAATGTTTTTTTATAAATATCTTCATCCTTTATCCTAACTTGATGATAACCAGAATGTAAGTGAATCTTACAGAACATTGTAGCTCCCCGTACTTGATCAAACAATGCATTAATATGAGGCAATGGATATATATTCTTAATAGTCATTTTATTAAGTTGTCTATAATCAATACAGAGATGTAATGTCCCATCTTTATTTCTAACAAAAAGTATCGATTCTCGCCATGGAGACACACTTGGTCGGATATATGTTTTATCTATCAATTCTTGCAATTGACTTTTTAATTCACTTAACTCTAGGGTATTCATCCAATAAGGAGCCTTTGAAGTAGGTGTTTCTCCAGGTATTAGGTCTATGGAGAAATATGTTTCTCTCTTAGGAGGTAGTCCGGGAATATCCTGGAATACATCTTGAAATTCTTGCAATGCTGGAAAGTTATCTAGCTCGTTATTACTTTCCTCTTTTCATTATAATTTATGTGTACAACAACTAGTTTACACCCTTTTTGAATGCATATTTTAACTTTTAAGGTTGTTATTTCTATAATACTAGTAGGGCTTGATACTCCTTTAATGTCTATAATGTTACCTCTCTCATCTACACAGGTAAATGTTTTATTGTAACAATCTAAGACCAATTTAAACGTTTCCATCCAATCCATAGCGATTAGCACATCGTAATATCCTAAAGGTAATATGATTAAGTCTATCTATGTTCTTAATTCACTTATACCAAGTTCACAATTTTTAAGAACATCTGTAACAATCCTTTTAGTTCTTATAGCTAATTCTAGTAACCAGGAATTTTCAAACTTTTTCTTATTTAACTTACAGATTTCTACAACTCTTAGTGAAATATAAATAAAGCTAGCACCTAGATCAATTAAAACAATAGTTGGTTGGTTATGTATCATACATTCAATTTCTACCATTGAATTTTGATGATCTTCCTATTGATTTTCCAAGCCTGGACTGATTTTTGGTGTAGACCTTTCCATCTCACCAACTGTAATTGCTTCCTGTACTATTTTCACATTGTTATTTCCCTTATTATTGAGAGTAAAATATTTGTAGTAATGAGGACCATTGCATTCCCAAAATTTTATTATCTCTTTTTGGGAAGTTTTTTAATTCAATAAGGTTGGTGGTTTGGTACCCTTATTTTTAGGTTGATTGAAAGGTTTGTTAGAATTTGATGGATGTGATCGTTTAACCATAGAAAATATCAATATTGTCACCCAACCATAGGGTAAATCCACCCTTGAGCACCTTAACCTTGACAAAGAATGATTATGTAATAAAACCCTAGGCTAGATAGACAAACAAGATAGTGCACCTCTCTCTCCAAGGATAGCGCACAAAACAAGAGATGATCAGAGAGTCCAAACCATAACTAAGAGATATTCCAAGCCAAAACTGAAATCTTCTAGCTGCAGCAGCTGCAACGACAACTCTCCTCCACACTTGTGCACAAACTAGCCAACTACAGTGCACACAAGTGTTGCTTTTGCAGTTTTGAGATCGCCTGCTAGAATGAAGACTAGCCTCCTATATTTATACTAAATTTGGAAAACTGCCTGGGCTGACTTCTCATTTTGGGTTCCTATTTACTTAGTATATAATATTTCCTTTAGTCGGATTCTTCTCTTGGAGGCTAATAACCTAATACAAGTTATCCTCTTCAGCCGACTTGTCTTCTAGGGTTATTAGCCAACTAATTAGGGTTTCTTCTTGCTTCCCGGAATATTCTATTCTCGTCAGGTTTACACATGGAGGTAAATACCTCCTGCAGCTACCATAATATCAATACTCCCTCCTAGCTAGGGAGGTATTGAAGTTAATGGTCTTGATCACAAACATACCATTCACCGAGTAGCATCAAAATAGTCGTATAGACTATCTCATGACTAGATCATGAGCACCATCATCACTATCAGTGTCATCAGTTGCATCATCTCTTGAAACCATACTCCATATGAGTAATCATACATTATGTTGGATAATTCAGTCACTCCAAAGAGTGACATAAGATCCATTCTTCTAATCCAGACATATGTACTAGAAGAATAAATGTCCTAAGCCATTTTCCATTTGGGAAATCTTTGTCCATTGATCATCCATCTAGTTGATAATCATTTCCAACACTACTGATAGTTTCTCAAGGCAATCAGAACAATGTCATTCAATAGAAAACAATTGTGTCTATCCATAGTAGTACACAACTACAATCCAGTGGTACACTGCCACACCAATTAGAACACATATACTTGATCAGTGACATATAGTAACAATCAATGGAACACATCCACCACAGTAGTATACATCTATTGTCCGGAGACATACAATCTCCATAAAGATCATATCATCAACCTGCACAGAAAACATTTTTATGATATAAATTGAATCATCTGGGCCATTCTTCCACTCGCATCTGTGAGATCTAGAAGAGCATTTTCCCTCAGAAGGTAAAACATCAATGATGAGCTATCTGGACTATTCTTCTCAAGCAAGGAAGAATAATTGTGTTTTGGCACAGGGGAAGACCCAAGGTTCAACGCTCAAGAGCGCACCAAAAAAAACATTACTATAGGCCCTTTCGCCAACACCTGCAAAGCAGATGAAATCTCACCTGAGGTATAGGCAGAGGTGGTTGCAAGACTCAGATGTCTGCAACCGTAGTTGGGACACTGATATATGATTATATATTTTACAGGGCACTTAGCATAGATCATTCGTCAATATTTAACCCGTATGGTACTTCGCATATAACACAAAGCATTGCAGTGAATACTTATACTAAAAATGGTTCAGTACTTAGCCACATAAATATAGGTTAGGTTCAACAGATCAAGCACTAAGAATATTTTATATTAGATCTATCATTCATTCATATACCATCAGCACAAAACATAACTAGATCTACTAATCACAGCAAGCACTTTTAGCCAAAAGGAAACAACACATTAGATCGAAGCACAAAGAACAATATACACAGTTACCGTGGTTCACCCCCACCCTGGGGCTACGTCCACAAAGTCTTCTCTATATTATCTCGGTCAAGCAATTATAGCACAAAGATTTAATGATCCTTACTTCACACAGGATAGAAGATCTGCACAGCTCGCTAGATCCTTCTTCCTTACACTTCAACACAAAGCTACGACAACTTGCACTTAGCTTCTCAATCTCATGCACAGAGCACTTCAAGATACATCCGATCACATAGATCTAGTACTAGCACTAAGCCTTTAGCTATACATCACATAGATGTACTACCCTCTCTTCTTCTCTATTTACATTGCCTATTTATAGATTACAAAATGGGCCTAAGCATGGGTAGACCCATGGGTCGACATCCCTTTCCCATTACATCAACCCAAAACCCTAAAATGGACCCAAAAATAGGTCTTGCTTCCTTAATTTCTGCTTCGCGTTGTGCTCCATCCTTGGTAAGTTGTCGCAGTCCCAAAAATGGTCAAATATGACCAATTATTCTGCAAAACTTGGTCAAGGGCCAACAGGCCCCCAACACTCACCTGTGACTCGTCCCGAGTCACTCAGGTCTGATCAATTCCACTTTGAATGCCTTGAGATTGGCTCAAGCTGCTTCGACCTGCTGCAGTGCGACAATCTCTTGTTAAGTAAATTCTTGGATTACTGTGTCATTGAGAGGTCCCTCCAGGTGTTGTTGTGCAGTGATGACAACCTATTCGAGTTCATCTCGCTGGATTTCAAGTTGAACAAACAATTGACATCCCTTCTCTTGGAGTGGTTGTAGTCGCTGAGAGACTTCCATCACTTTACTTTGCAGTGTGTGTACTTGTTGTTGGGTTGTGTGTTGTTCTGCGAACCTCTTCATTCTTTCGACTAGGGTGACGGACTTCAACTGTGCTTGTAGTACATCTGCATGCTGCTTTGCTTCCTGGAGTTGTTCCTCCAATGTCTGCAATTCTGGATACCCTGCGAGGGTTTCATAAGTCTGTTCTCTTCTAGTGCTTATCTGCCTACATTCCAAAGCCAAGGTTTTTAACCGGTCGATTGTGCTTCGAGCAGTGGCCTCTCTTAGATCTCTTATCTCTTGGGGTGTCTCAGGTACGGTGCAGAGCTCCAGATCCGTGATGCACTGTTGGAGTTGTTGGATTACTTCTTCCATTTGGATCACCTGTTGTGGAAGACGGTCTTCCATCTTCACTTCTATAATTGTCACAGAGCTAAGGTATTTATGAATCCTTTCCTGTACTTCAAGTTGCTTTGCTAGCAATTGGTCCTTGCTCTGCTGTAATTGTGTTTTTTCCTCCTCCCACTTCTTTGGTAAGGCAAGTTTCTCATGTTCTCCCTTCCTTCATTGTTCTCTGTATGCGTTATGTTCTTACGCCAAAGCCTGGGTGGCTTGCGCTATGTCTTCTTGAGCTCGTCGAAGGTGAGCTTCGACTTTCGCGATGATCTGGTGTAACTGTGTGGGCTCATCGCCTGTTCCTGATGTTTCTCTTATCAAGGGTGTTGTAGACAGTGCTTGGCTAGGCTGGGGTTCCTGCTGCACTTCTTTGAGTTCACCTTTGATCCGGCTGAATAGCTCCTCCTGCTTTGCTTCTTTCTTTTCTGCGATCTCTAGTGAAACATCATTCAGCGTGACAATTAAGAAGTCGAAATCATCCGGGGTAAGGGTAGTTTTAAGCGTGGTCCGGGTGGCCTTATCTTTATTTCAGGATGAGGGCTTTGGTGGGGTAATATTCCTTTTCTTGGAGGGATCTTCCTCGTCTCTAGGCAGAATAACCTTTCCTTTGTTTTGCTCAAATTTTGTGCCCCCTAGTTCTTCATCATCACCTCCCTTTGCAGGTGAGAGTGAAGTAGTCTTCGTACATGTGTTGTGGATATCTTGAACTTCCACATCCTTCTTAGTCTTGTGTTGTCCAGGTGTATCCGGCATAGATTCAGGGCTATCCACATCAAACATCTCTGCGGGGTTTGCTGCAACAAGGAGGTCTGCCGACCATTCCTTGGTAATCTCCTCCAATTCATCTTCCTCCAGTTTGTAATATGACTGGAGTTGTTGATTGTGCTCATCCGCGTGCGCTGTGATATAGGTGAATGGATGGTCTGCGCTGAATTTCATCAAAGGTCTAAACCTATGAAGTGTGTTGGGTGTGATGCGTGGTGTAGACTGGATGGGATTATTCAATTGAGCGTAGTAATCATGGAAGACAACATTGGACTGCCACTGCTTGTTCATGTCGCTGGAGTACCACAGCATACAGAACTTCGCGGCCAGTGGTTCGAAGGGTTCGATCTACGGAAAAGTGTCTCCCTCGGGCAGTTCCCAAGTGATGAAAGCGATGAGTATGAGAAACCATCTAAAGTGGAATTCATACCCTTGGTCCTGCAATTGTCTACAGTCAAGCTCTAGCTGATTTATAAGGTACTTTTCCCAGTTCATTTGTAGTCCCTCCGCGCACTTCCCTGTGAGGTCAACTACAAATCCAGTCACCTATGTGGCCTGTTCATCCAGACTAACTTCCCTGCGATCAACTGGAAACCAAAGTTCACTGTTGCATTCTCAATGGAGGCTACCTTGTAACCTCACATGCCTTTCTCTAGATTGCCATATGTGTCTTTTATTCGTTGGGAGAGAGCACGATGTGCAGTCTTTCCAGGGTAAAATTCCTATGGGTCAAGGCCCTGCATGCTTAGCCCAGTGATATGATTGATCAAAATTGGATCCACAGTGATGCGGAGGTCCAACCATAGGTATCCTCCATGGTAGTAGGACAACAAAAACCTAACACATGCATTTACTTCCTGATGCCTCCC
Organism: Picea engelmannii; assembly: GCA_009831015.1. Lineage (NCBI taxonomy): Eukaryota > Viridiplantae > Streptophyta > Pinopsida > Pinales > Pinaceae > Picea > Picea engelmannii. Next base: position 581,032 of record ML776604.1, read on the forward strand.
GAAATGTGGAATCTTCATTATGTTGAGGAGGGTTGACTGCACAACATTATGGGTCCATTGTTGCAAGACAATCTTGGGGTTCTTTCCCTTTCTAATAGTCAAGTACTTGTGCGGGGATAGCATACTGTAAACCTTGCGATATCCAAGGTTAAAATCACTAAATTTCAACATGGTGAGTTTCTCCTAGTCAGCATGAACTGCGTGCACCCCTTTCGGGAGGTACATAGTGACCAAAACATAGTCAAAGTCTCTAGTTATAATGTCTCGATTTACTATGTTTCTTAGTGGTGGGATATATTTAGGCAAGATGCTTGGGATCATTTTCACAGTGGTGAAATCATTTTCGAGCTTAGATCATCTTTCTGAAGGTGGTCGGGAGGGTCCTGCTCGAGCAGTGGAGGGGGAAGATGGAGGTGCTCCCGAGGATGATGCCTGTACACCTGTAGATATTCCACGCTCTGACATGAATCTCTTAGTCATTAAATCAATTAGAACTTCTTCAAAAAAATTCTCAACAACGCTGAGCTCAGCCGACATACAAACTTGGGTCTGCTAGCTCGAGTGCAAAACAAAATTCAGAGACTACAGTGGATAGTAAGGGAACAAGGAAATGATCTCAGGGTAAGTAAATCTCATGTTTCATGCTCAAATTCTCAATTAGCAAAAATTATTCTCGGTGCATGGTGCGATGAGTTAAGTAGGAAATCTCAGCAACGGTCTTCTTGCAATGAACATGGGGCCTTCATTAACTCTGTTCTAGTGCTATCCAATGGTCTAGTGGTAACCCATAACTACTTTTCTATCCATTATGGGTGGTAGTCGAATGGGTATATCGATTCCAACGGCTATATTGCTTCGTCATGGCAAAGTATTCTATGTCGTTGTTATGATATCTCGGAGAAGCTCCAATTCTGTAATTCTTCTTACTGGGAAGTGTCCTCTAGAACCTCTTGTAACCTTACAATATTATCCCTTTTCTTTCCTAACTTTCTAGCCTTCTTCCTAGTGATATTTGTCTCATTAATGATTTTACCATTCTGATGCTTATCTTCTGTGGTCTTAGTTACTTCATGCTATTGAAAGTCTTTCATAGGGTTCCTTGATAATACTTCTTCTATGTCAAAAATAGGCTACTCGATCTTGTACGAATCCTCAATTGTTCTCTTAGCTTCGACATTGGAGTTAAATATCTACGATTTGTTCTTCTGTTCCTCAATCAAGTGCGGGATCCTTCTGGTCATAAAGTCTTTTAACTCTTGCTTCTTCTGTTCTAAAATGTTTTCTTCCTCTTTTCATCTGGCTTGTTCTCTATCAATCCAAGGTTTTCCTATGAGCATGGTAAACGGGGCATTGTCTTCAACAAATTTAATAATCTCAAAGTCTTCCTCTGTCGAAGTTTCATTGACAGTCATAGGCATCCAGGTGAGCCTTCCACATAGGTTTACTATCTTTCCTCTGAATAAACTTGTTCCTCCTAGGGAAGGGATCATGGCAATCTTTCCTATAGCTTCCCAAGTTCTTTCTGGCATAATGTTCACTTGTGTCTCTTTGTCAAGAATACAGTCAATGTCGAAGTCCCCTATTCTTGCTTCATTTTTCTCCTTTTCTTTGAAGATCTCTGATAACCTAACATGTCGGTGATCATTCAAGGTGTCTTTCATATATAGAAATATCTTTTCTGATTCTTTTTGGGTTTCTGCTATGATCTTGGTCTCTTGATCTCCTTCAAGGTTTGCTTACTCCATACTTAGCTTCTCAAGTCTAGCAATCATTCTAGGGAAATCCAACACTTCATGGTCAATAGGCTTACAACAGAGGCAACTAGGTTTTCTCCTAGGGCATTCCTTAGCAAGATGTCTTGGTCTTCTGCAGCTATAAAAGAGGGTTAATCCTCTCTTTCGTTTAAATTTTCCCCAACTTCTTTTGTACTGTGCACCAGGTTCATGGTAGCTAGCCTGCAAAAAACTCTTTCTAGGATCCTGCATCCACTTGTTAGTCCAGACATTCTTCCGAGGCATAGGTATAACATATATATCATTATACTTATCAGATCTATTCATATCAAACTTTCTTTCATCTATTAATACCTAGTTTTGAAGCTAGGACATAATCTATCAAACATACCTAGATCCATGCTTTAGAAACAAAAAATTTCACTTATCTACAAAGCCCAAATATTCCAGATCTAATAAATTTTGACTATTCTTACCTTTATTAGAGCACAGAGCTTACAGATCTTACCCCTTTTCTGTAGATCTTACTTCTTTATTTCAAAAATTTCTACTTTGAATTTTCTTAGAGCATAGATCATTCATATCTCGCTTCTCTTCTTCAGATATGATATTCCTTTCTTTAGATCTGACCTTATTCCTGGTACAAAGCTGCACAAGTCGAGTAAAAAGATGCACACTAGGGCAATAGATCTATGCACAGAGATTTCTTTTACACAATGTTTATTTTTCCTCAGTTCCCAACAATCATAGTTTCAGGTCCTGGCAACGGAACCATTTTTGGCACAGGGGAAGACACGGGGTTCAACGCTCAAGAGCGCACCAACAAAACCATTACTACCGGCCCTTTCGAAAACACCTGCGAATCAGATGAATTCTCACCCGAGGTAGAGGAAGGGGTGGTTGTAGGACTCAGATGTCTGCGACCGTAGCTGGAACACTAATCTGTGGTTATATATTTTACAGGGCACTTAGCATAGATCATTCGTCAATATTTAACACGTATGGTACTTCGCAGATAACATAGAGCATCGCAGTGAATACTTATACTAAATATGGTTCAGTACTTAGCCACATAAATATAGGTTAGGGTCAACAGATCAAGAAATAAGCATATTTTATATCAGATCTAACATTCATTCATATATCATCAGCACAAAGCATAACTAGATCTAGTAATCACAGCAAGCACTTATCCAAAATCAAACAACACATTAGATTGAAGCACAAAGAAAAATACACACAATTACCGTGGTTCACCCCCACCCTGGGGCTACGTCCACAAATTCTTCTCTATATTATCTCAGTCAAGTAATTACTGCATAGATATTTAATGATCCTTACTTTGTACATGATAGAATATATGCACAGCTCACTAGATCCTTCTTCCTTACACTTCAACACAAAGCTACGACAACTTGCACTTAGCTTCTCAATCTCATCCACATAACACTTCAAGATACATCCGATCACACAAATCTAGTACTAGCACTAAGCCTTTAGCTATACATCACATAGATGTACTACCCTCTCTTCTTCTCTATTTACATTTCCTATTTTTAGATTAAAAAATGGGCCTAAGTGTGGGTAAACCCATGGGACGACATCCCTTTCCTGTTACATCAACCCAAAACCCTAAAATGGACCCAAAAATAGGTCTTGCTTCCTTAATTTCCGCTTCTCCTTGCGCTCCATCCTTGGCAAGATGTCATAATCCAAAAAATGGTCAAATATGACCAAGTATTCTGCAAAACTTGGTCAACGGCCAACATGCCCCCAACACTCACCTGTGACTCATCCCGAGTCACTCAGGTCTGATCAATTTTGCTTTAAATGCCTCGAGCTTGGCTCGAGCTACTTCGACCTACTGCAGTGCGTCAACCTCTTGTTAAGTAAATTCCTGGATTAATGTGTCATTGAGTGGTCCTTCCAGGTGTTGTTGTGCAGTGATGACAACCTGTTCTAGTTCAATTCCCTAGATTTCAAGTTTAGCAAACAGTTGACATGTCTTCTCTTGGAGTGGTTGCAGTCGCTGAGAGACTTCCATCACTTTACTTTGCAGTGTGTGTACTTGTTGTTGGGCTGTGTGTTGTTCTGTGAACCTCTTCATTCTTTTGACTGGGGTCACGGACTTCAGCTGTGCTTGTAGTACATCTGCATGCTACTTTGCTTCCTAGAGTTGTTCCTCCAATGGCTGCAATTATGGATTCTCTACGAGGGTTTCATAAGTCTTTGTGCTTCTAGTGCTTAGATTCCTACATTCCAAATCCAAGGTTTCTAACCGGTCGACTGCACTTCGAGCAGTGGCCTCTCTTAGATCTCTTATCTCTTGGGGTGTCTGATGTACGGTGCAGAGCTCCAAATCCGTGATGAATTGTTGGATTTGTTGGATTACTTATTCCAGTTGGGTCACCTACTGTGGAAGATGGTCTTCCATATTCACTTCTATAATCGTCACATAGAGAAGTGCTTTGTGAATCCGTTCCTTTACTTCAAGTTGCTCTGCTAGAAACTCATCCTTTCTCTGTTGTAACTGTGATTTTTCCTCTTCCCACTTCACTTGTAATGAAAGTTGCTCCTATTTTTCCTTCCTCCGTTGTTCTCTATGTGCGCTCTATTCTTGCACCAAATCCTGGGTGTCTTGCACTATGTCTTCTTGAGCTCATCGAAGGCGATCTTCAACTTTCTCAACGATCTAGCGTAACTATGTGGGCTCATCGCTTGTTCCTGATGTTTCCTTATCAAGGGCATTGTAGACACTGCTTGGCTGGTATGGGGTGCTTGCTGCACTTCTTTGAGTTCACCTTTGATCCGACTGAATAACTCCTCCTTCTTTGCTTCTTTCTTTTCTGTGAGCTCTAGTGAAACATCATTCAGCACGGAAATTAAGAAGTCAAAATCATCCGAGGTAAGGGTAGTTTTAGGCGTGGTCCGGGTGGCCTTATCTTTCTTTTGGGATGAGTGCTTTGGTGGGGTAATATTCCTTCTCTTGGAGGGATATTCCTCGTCTCTAGGCAGAGTAACCTCGCCTTTGTTCTGCTCAACTTCTATGCCCCCTAGTTCTTCATCATCATCTCCCTTCACAGGTGAGAGCGAAGTAGTATTCGTGGATATGTTGTGGATATATTGAACTTCCACATCCTTCTTAGTATTGCACGATCCAAGTGTATCCAGCATAGCTTCAGGGTTATCCACGTCAGACATCTCTGCGGGGTCTGTTGCAACAAGCAGGTATGTCGACCATTCCTTGGTAATCTCCTCCAAGTCATCTTCTGTCAGTTTGTAATATGACTGGATTTGTTGTTTTTTCTCATCTGCACGCACTGTGATATAGGTGAAGTGACGGTCTGCACTGAATTTCATCAAAGGTCTAAACCTATGAAGTATGTTGGGTGTGATGTGCGGTGTAGACTAGATTTCATTATTCAATTGAGTGTAGTAAGTGTGGAAGACAAAATTAGAATTCCATTGCTTGTTCATATCGCTGGAGTACCATAGCGTACAGAACTTCGTGGTCAGTGGTTCGAAGGGTTCGATCTTTGAAAAATTGGCTCCCTCGGGCAGTTCCCAAGCGATGAAAGCGATGAGTATGAGCAACCAGCTAAAGTGGAATTCATACCCTTGGTCTTGCGCTTTTCTACAGTCAAGATCTAGCTATTTTATAAGGTACTTTTCCCAGTTCATTTGTAGTCCCTCTGTGCACTTCCCTGCGAGGTCAAATACAAATCCGGTCACCTGTGTGGGTTTGTTCTTGCGGACTAACTTCCCTGCGATCAGTTGGAAACCAAAGTGCACTGCTACATTCTCAATGGAGGCTACCTTGTAACCTCACGTTCCTTTCTCTAGATCATCATATGTGTCTTTTATTCGTTGGGCGAGTGCGCGATTTGCGGTCTTTCCAGGGTAAAATTCTTGCGGGTGAGGGCCCTGCATGTTTATCCAAGTGATCTGATTGATCAGAATCAGATCCATAGTGATGAGGAGGTCCAACCATAGGTATCCTCCATGGCAGTAGGACAACAACACCCTGACGCATGCATTTACTTCCTGACGCCTCCCAAAATGTGGAATCTTCATTACGTTGAGGAGGGTTGACTTCGCGAGGTTATGGGTCCATTACTGTTGGACAATCTTGGGATTCTTTCCTTTTGTAATAGTCAAGTACTTGTGCGGGGCTAGCATATTGTAAACCTTGCAATCTCCAAGTTTAAAATAACTAAATTTCAGCGTGGTGAGCTTCTCCTGGTAAGCATGAACTATGCGCACCCCTTTCGGGAGGTATGCAGTGACCACAACATAGTCAAAGTCTCTGGGTACAATGTCTCGATTCACTGTGCTGCTTAGTGGTGGGCTATATTTAGACAAGATGATTGGGATCATTTTCACAGTGGCGAAGTCGTTTCCGAGCTTAGATCGTCTTTCCGAAGGCGGTCGGGAGGGTCCTACTCGAGTAATGGAGGGGGAAGCTGGCAGTGCTCTCGAGGACGATACCCATACACCTGTAGATATTCCATGCCCTGACATGAATCTCTTAGTCATTAAATCAATTAGAACTTCTTCAAAAAAATTCTCAGCAGCACTGAGCTCGTCTGACATACAAAGTTGGGTTAACTAGCTCGGGTGCAAAATGAAATTCAGAGACTACAGGGCATAGTAAGGGAACAAGGCAATGATCTCAGGGTAAGTAAATCTCAGGTTTCATGCTCAAATTCTCAGTTAGAAAAAAGTATTCTCGGTGAGTGGCGCGAGGAGTTAAGTAGGAAATCTCAGCAACGGTCTTCTTACAACAGACATGGGGCCTTCATTAACTTCATTCTATCCATTCTAGTGCTATCCAACGGTCTAGTGGTAACCCATAACTTCTTTTCGATCCATTCGGGGCGGCAGTCGAATAGGTATATCGGTTCCAACGACTATATTGCTTCGTCATGGTGAATTATTTTATGTCATTATTCTGATATCTCGGGGAAGCTCTAATTCTGCAATTCTTCTTCCTGCGAAGTGTCCTCTAGAACCTCTTGTAACCTTATAGTATTATCCATTTTCTTTCTTAACTTTCTAGCCTTCTTCCTAGTGAGCTTTTTATTAGTAATGCTTTTACCATTCTGATACTTATCTTCTGTGGTCTTAGTTACTTCATGCTGTTCAAAGTCTTTCCTAGGGTTCCTTGATAATACTTCTTCTGTGTCAAAAATAGGCAACTCGATCTTCTACAGATCCTCAATTGTTCTCTTAGCTTCGACATCGGAGTTAGATATTTGTGATCTGTTATTCTGTTCCTCAATCAAGTGTGCGATCCTTCTGGTCATAAAGTCTTTTAACTCTTGCTTCTTCTGTTCCAAAACTTTTTCTTCCTCTTTTCGTCTGGCTTTTTCTCTATCAATCCAAGGTTTTCCTATGAGCATGGTAAATGGGGTGTTGTCTTGAACAAATTTAATAATATCAAAGTATTCCTCTGTCGAAGTTCCATTGACAGTCATAGGCATCCAGGCGAGCCTTCGACATAGGTTTACTATCTTTCCTCTGAATAAACGTGTTCCTCCTAGGGAAGGGATCATGGTAGGCTTTCCTATAGCTTCCCAAGATTTTTCTGGCATAATGTTCACTTGTGTCTCTTCGTCAAGAATACAGTCAATGTCGAAGTCCCCTATTCTTGCTACAATTTGCTCCTTTTCTTTGAAGATATATGATAAACTAACATGTCGGTGATCATTCAAGGTGTCTTTCATCTGTAGCAATATATTTTTTCATTCTTTCTGGTTTTCTGATATGATCTTGGTCTCTTGATATCCTTCAGGGTTTTCTTGCTCCATATTCAGCTTCTCAAGTCTAGAAATCATTCTATGGAAATCCAACACTTCATGGTCCATAGCCTTACAACAAAGGCAACTAGGTTTTCTCCCAACGCATTCCTTAGCAAGATGTCTCAGTCTTCTGCAACTATAATAGAGGGTTAATCCTCTCTTTCATTTAAATGTTCCCCAACTTCTTATGTACTGTGCACCAGGTTCGTGGTAGCTAGCCTGCAAAAAACTGTTTCTAGAATTTTGTATCCACTTGTTAGTCCAGAAATTCTTCCGATGAATAGGTATAACATATCTATCATTATACTTATCAGATCTATTCATATCGAACTTTATTTCATCTATTAATTCCCTAGTTTTGAATCTAGGACAGAATCTATCAAACATACCTAGATCCATGCTTTAGAAACAAAAAATTTCACTTATCTACAGAGCACAAAGCTTCCATATCTAATAACTTTTGATTATTCTCACCTTTATTAGAGCACAGATCTTACAGATCTTACCTCTTTTTTCCAGATCTGACTTCTTTCTTTCAAAAATTTCCACTTTTACTTTTCTTAGAGCACAGAGCATTCGAATCTTGCTTCTCTTCTTCGGATCTGATATTCCTTTCTTTAGATCTGACCTTATTCCTGGTACAAATCTGCACAAGTCGAGTAAAAAGCTACGCACTAGGGAAACAAATCTACACACAAAGCTTTCTTTTACACAACGTTTATTTTTCCTCAGTTCCCAGCAATCACAGTTTCAGGTCTCGGCAATAGAACCATTTTTTGGCATAGGGGAAGACCCGAGGTTCAACGCTCAAGAGCATACCAACAAAACCCTAACTACCAGCCCTTTTGGAAACACCTGTGAAGCAGATGAAGTCTCACCCGAGGTAGAGGCAGGGGTGGTTGCAGGACTCAGATGTCTACAACCGTAGTCGGGACACTGATCTGTGATAATATCTTTTACAGGGCACTTAGCATAGATCATTCGTCAATATGTAACCTGTATGGTACTTCACAAATAACATAGAGTATCTCAGTGAATACTTATACTAAATATGGTTCAGTACTTAGCCACATAAATATAGGTTAGGTTCAACAGATCAAGCACTAAGCATATTTTATATTAGATCTAACATTCATTCATATATCATCAGCACAAAGCATAACTATATCTACTAATCACAACAAGCACTTAGCCAAAAGGAAACAACACATTAGATTGAAGAACAAAGCACAATACACACAGTTACAGTGGTTCACCCCCACCCTGGGGCTACGTCCACAAAGTATTCTCTATATTATCTCGGTCAAGTAATTACAACACAGAGCTTTAACGATCCTTACTTCGCACAGGACAGAAGATTTGCGCATCTTTCTAGATCCGTCTTCCTTGCACTTCAACACAAAGCTATGACAACTTTCACTTAGCTTCTCAATCTCATGCACAAAGCACTTCAAGATACATCCAATCACACAGATCTAGTACTAGCACTAAGCCTTTAGCTATACATCACATAGATGTACTACCCTCTCTTCTTCTCCATTTACATTTCCTATTTATATATTACAAAATGGGCCTAAGCTTGGGTAAACCCATGGGCCAACATCCCTTTCTCGTTACATCAACCCCAAACCCTAAAATGGACCAAAAAATAGGTCTTTCTTCCTTAATTTCCACTTTGCGTTGTGCTCCATCCTTGGCAAGTTCTCGCAGTCCCAAAAATAGTCAAATATGACCAAGTATTCTGCAAAATTTTGTCAAGGGAAAACATTGTCCCAAATTATGAGCCCGGACCATTCACCTATCTAGGCCATTCCTCTGACACTAAAGAAAGTGCAACCTGGAGAGAATGAATATGCCCTAGGGAATGCCTGCCCCTGATTGTTGAAACTGGACCATTCACCTATCTGGGCCATTCCTCCAGCACTAAACAACATGCAACCTGGAGAGAATGAATCTTCCCTAGGGAATGACTGTCCTGCGCCAACCTCCAAAACGAACCATTCTTCGAAACTTCTCACAATTGTGAGCTTCGAAAGAATGACTGTCCGGCGAGGTGGACCAATCTTCTTGGCCACTAATAAAAGTGATCATCAAGAAGAGAGACTGTCTTAGACCATTCCCCATGTTAACCACAATGGGAAATCATTGTCTATGGTACATCATCAATCCATTGAACCATTTTCATTACGAAAATGACCGTTCAATCTGGACCATTTTCCGAACTGGAAAATGCCTGTCCGTTAAAAATCTCAAACCACTTTCTGAACTGGAAAGGAACTACTCACCCTGCACCATTTTTCGAACTGAAAAATGATTGTTCATAAGTCAATAACACATTAGTTCTCCCTCCCAACCTGGGATTCATCTCTTCCTCTTTCAATATGGAAGTCGTCTCCACAAGCTCCTTCTTGAGTATGCAAACACTTTCATCTTGGACAAAGTATTTACCAAAATCTCTGCTTATTTGCTCATCTATGTAGATATATATATTGGAGAACCACTTCTCTTTTCTGAACTTCATCACAAAGAATGTAATGCTTGATCTCAATGTATTTTGGTATTTATTAAACACTAGTTTTCTTTGAACGCTTCATATAGCTCTTATCATTATAGTATATCATTTTTGGATTCATCTTTTGTTTCCTGCTAGCTCATAACATTGTGGCAGGTCTCAAACTGGAACATATCTATGAGAGTTTGTCATGGATTAGCAATCTATCATCCTATATTTCTGAGTAACCATTCTGATACAATATCTCTGTTATAGAAATATTTTCACCATGCTTCTGTTGTGAATTGGAGGTTCCCCACCAAGTTATCTTCTTCCATCTGGATACAAAGGTATCTTCTTGGTATACCTCAAAGCCTTGAGGTTGTTCTATATATGTTCTTTTTTCAATTATTCTGGAGAACAATCTTTGCATTCATATGATGTAAACTCCAAACTATGGATGTTGCGAACGATATAATGGCTCATGTAGAGGTAGTTTACTGGAACAAGTAATCATCATAGTCTTCTCCCTCCATCTAGGAGAACCTCTAGTTCTGGATCTCACAATGCTTTCATTCATAAGTCTTAGATACATTGTTCTTCATCACAACTTCCAGTTCCTCTTCTTGATTGTTTTTAGTGAGTTCATATTAGGCTGGTAGTCTTTTGATCCTTGATACAATGACTGGTTGTTATGATTTTTTCTTTCTCTCTTGGAATTTTCATGTTCTTTCTCATATTTCTTTTTAGTTCTTGAGTTCGTGGAGTTTTATATAGATTCCATGCCCTAAAGATTCTTCCTTCTTCCTTTCATCATAGGATCATGTATGTGGATGGGAAACCAAGGATACTTCAAGGCTTCTTTTCAAAGAAGACTTCTTCTAAAGTCAAACTGAACACGTGTTTCTTTTCATGGTTGCTAGCATTGATGGGAACATGGATAGATACTTCATCATATTCAATGGATCATATTGTTTAGGATTAGCTCCCTCCTAATCTTTGTTCCATGCATGAATGCATGCTCTTATTTTGGAAATATATAATCAGCTCCCTCCATCTAGGAGACTCCATGCTTCCATCTGCATCCTTATTTCCTTCTGCAAAGTGTCACAAATCATTTTCCAATTTCCTCTTGATTGCTGACTTCTTTCTGTCTTTAATTCCTCTAGGTTTTCTTCAAGATTGATTCTGATAATAACTTCCACATGAATTTTTACAAGGGGTTGTTGATGTACTTCATCCTTTTATGTGTATTGTCTGACTTGTAGTCATAGTGATGGAAATCCTTATATTGTTGTTCTTCCATAGTTAAGTTTCTATTGGAACATATTATCTTCTAAGATATGTACAGAAAACATGGTATATACAAGAAGTATGAAAATTATTGTTACCTTGTCTTTATAAGAAGAAGTCAGTTTCATCCTGCTTAGTCTTCTTTGTAGGTTCCTTTTCTTTGGAAATTGATTCTTCGTGTGTCTCCTTTTATCTCCGGACAATGATTCTTGTAGTGACCATATTTTCGACAGTTGAAGCATTGTATTTTTGACATATCTTTTTTCTTGATTTGGCATCTTCCTTGAGCCAAACTTCCTTTTGTTCCTGAAATTATTGAATCTTGTTGTGAAGGCTTGATCATTTTATTTATTTTTGGGTTTCTCTTTTGGACTAATCCTTGATTCTTCTTATGCACAGCAAGTCCAAAGTTCTTCAAATGTAGGATACTCCTTCCTTGTGTTCATGCTTGTGGCAAATGCATCCCATGTCTTGGGAAGACCATTGAGTACTATATTTACCAGTTCCTTCTTTGAGATGATCTCTTCAATATCTTGTATTTTATCTCTTAACTAATATATCCTCACAAAGTATGATGTTATGTTGTCATCATCATTCATCTTCATGTCACAGAGCTCATTCTTTAGAGTCATTACTTGTCCAATGTTTCTGATTGAGAAGATGTTTGTTAGGGCATCATACATCTTCTTAGATGAGTCAAGATGGGAGATGTAGGGTATCAAGTAGTCTTTTATATATTCCACTATGATGCTCATGGAATTGATGTCATTGTCTTTGAACTTCTCCATAACTACAACATTATGCAGTTCCTTCTCTTTTCCTTCTTCAAACTCTGGTTCCACGATCTTTCCTTTCACGATATCCAACACTTTATTTTTTGAAAGGATGAGGTAAATCCTTGTGTTCCATGCTCTAAAGTTATAAACCCCATCTAACTTGTTTTCTTACTTCATAGAGTAATTCATGGTTTCCTTGACTGGGCCAACCCTAGATTTGACTAAAAACTGAAACTTGACGTTTTTTCTTGTTGAGAGTACCAGGAGATGCACTAGGCTAGGGCACACTAGTCTAACCAGAAATTAGGTAAATCCCTTCACTTAAGCTGCCTCAACGAGAGGGTTATGGTTTCTACAACTGCACCTGCTAATAACCCTAGCAACAATGCTTTGGTAACTGTTCCTGCTAGAAACCCTAGAGACAGTTCTTCAACGAGCTTAGTATCCTTATGCTTATGCTCCCTTTCTAGTGGTTAGATTGAATGAAGGAGGTGTGGGCCCATAACCTGTTATAATTTGATGGATGTGCTCATTTAACTGTAGACAATATCACTATTGTCACCCAACGATAGGCCGAAGCCACCCCCAAGCACCTTAACCTTGAAAGAAAATCATTCTAGAAGAAAACCCTAGGCTAGATAGACAAACAAGATAGTGCACCTCTCTCTCCAAGGATAGTGCACTAAACAAGAGCTGATCAGAGATTACAAACCATAACCAAAATATAGTCCAAGCAAAAACTGAAATATGCTAGGTGCAGTAGCTGCAACGACAACTCTTCTCCAGACTTGTACACAAACTAGCCAAATGCAATGTGCACAAGTGTTGCTTCTACAGTTTTGAGAATTCCTGCCAGAATGAAGACCGACCTCCTATATTTATACTAAATCTGGCAAACTGTCTGGGCCGACTTCTCATTTTGGGTGCCTATTTACTTAGTATATAATATTTCCTTTAGTTGAATTCTTCACTTTTAGGCTAATAACCTAATACAAGGTATCCTCTTGAGCCGACTTGTCTTCTAGGGTTATTAGCTAACTAATTAGGGTTTATTCTTTCTTCCCAAAATATTCTATTCACGTTAGGTTTACACGTGGAGGTAAATACCTCCCATAGTTAACATAATATCAATAAGGCTTACTTGTTCTAAACATATTACCTCCTTGAAATGTCTTATCAACATTTTTATTAGAGTAATCTCCCCCTTTCTTGTTAGGGTCAAACCTCTCAACCTTTTTCCCATTCCAATTCTTCGAATTTTCATTTCTATTTTTATATTGATCAAAACATAGTTTATCTTTCCTCATGGTTTCTTCCAATGTTTTTGGGTTATCAAAATCAAGACTATCTTTATAAGAACTAGGTAGGAAGCTCAAGAATCATTGAATCTTTTTTTTTCCATCCACAATGTAAGGCACATAATGCAACAAACTCATAAACTTACTACATAAATCTTTCATTGTAAGATTTCCCAGTTTTATTTCATAGAACTCCTTGAATTTACCCTCATAATACTATTTATATAGGTATTGTTTCTTAAAACATCTCTTAAATGTTTTCCAGGTGATTTCATTTCCTTAATACTTTTTACTCTTTTTACATCGTACCACCATATATCTACTTTTGTTGTCACATTGTCGATATTCATTTGTTCTTTAAGATCACTTGAATAATTGTAGATCTAAAAATATTTATGCATACTAGAGAGCCATGCCTTTTCTTCCTCACCAATCTCCACTTATCCATTGAAGGTTGGTGGTTTAATCTTCTTAAATTCTCCCATGACTTCATCATGTTGTTTAGGTTTCTTTTTGGTTATTTGTTTGAGAGTAAAACTACTTTTCGTAGACGTTTCAGTATCTTCCTTATCCTTGTATACTGACTCTGTCTCATATTTTGGGTATTCCAATTTTCTTTCTTTATTCTTCAGTTGGGATATCTTGGAGTTACTAGAATTATTCTCTGTATTTTTATCAACATTTTGATTGCACAATTTTTCTAGCATAATTTCATTTACTTCCTCCCGAGTCTTTAGAATTCTTTCATTATCTTGTCTCACAGTTTTGAGTTCTTCTATCAAATATGTTATTGTCTTTATAATTTCTAAATGTATATGATTATTCCGATCCACAGAGATATTTCCATCACATACATTCCCTTGTTCAATATTCTCCTAATGAGGTTCCTCTCCTTGAGTTTCAGGTACTTCTGTCATTTTCTAGCAAAATCAAATTATTTTTCTTCCTAGAGGTAACAAGAAAATCAAGACAATTTACATGTTAGATCTTTATGTAATAAAGCCCATAAAAGGCCAAATTTTGTAACCATACCATTATTTCATAGACCTAAAACCCATTATTTTTTTTGTTTTTTTATATACAAATAACCATAATATACTCTAATGGTTCTTCGTCATCATTATTGTTACATATAATTTTTGTAACATACCCAAACCTCATTAAAATAAATTTTGTTTATTTATTTAAGAAGCTTAATCTATCAAAGGTGAACTAAAATATATATTTATGAACAGGTTACCTAACAATCTATTTCTATTTTTAATTATGTCACTTAACTTACCGAGTTCCACAATTATCACTTTGACAATACATGTCTTACACCTTGAACTCGATTACAATGCAATTTTAAACGCAATACTAGGTGGTAATAACCACTTGGACTCATGGTCCATGACTATAAGTAGCATACATTTCTATATTTCTATACATAGTCAAAACATTGATAAACGAATACAATAGTTTCTTACAAGGTATCTAAATTTGATTAATTATACAAGTTCTTTACAACTTCATTACTATAGTCAACCACCTATACTATTTTCCTTTAAATCGCATGTCGTTACTAATTGATAAATATTATGATAAATATTATGAATATCATGATTGAAATACTCTCCCCCGTTATCAGTTCGGAGGAATTTTATTTTCTTTCAGGACTGTGTCTCAACAAGGGATTTGAAATCTTTGAGGTGTTGAAAGACCTTGTATTTTTTCCTAATAAAGTAAATCCATCTGAAACGTGAGAAATCATCAACAAAAATGAGAAAAAAAATTGATTTGTTGATTGATAGATGCAATAAAGGACCCATGAGGTCACTATGGATCTGATATAAAGGAGAGAAAGCTCTCTGAGTCTTTCCTTAGTTGAATTTCTCTTGAGGGTGTTTTCCAAGAACACATTCCTCATAGATTCCTTTGGAGAAATGGATGTCTGGTAGACCATCAACAAATATTTTATTGATAATATGTTTCATATATCTGAAATTAAAATGCTTGAACCTTTCGTGCCATATCCTAATACTTTCATCAGCATGGGTAAGCATTAAAGCAGAATCCTGTTCAATAAATTCAAAAAATTTATACAATCTATATTGATGATTTACCTCACTTGTAGAAACCTTGGAATTGGTTTGCATGTCATAGATGTGCAATGCTTTAGGTTTGAATATGAATTTATTTTTGGTATCATAATTCCTCATCTCATATACAGAGAGAAGATTGACGAAAATTTTGGGAACGTGCAACACATTCTTGAATCTTTCTTTAGTGAGTTCAATCCTTCCTTTATTGGTGACCTCAATTGGAGAGTTGTCCCCCATAAGAATAGGATAAAATTTGCATGCATCCAATGAAGAATTCACTACTTTTGTGGAATCCATGTGATGCGATGCTCCTAAATCTACGATACAAGCATCGGGAGAGGAGTTGATGGAAATAAAGGCATGGATAGAATTGTATTTCTTGGGATTTTGATCTTCTGGCTTCTTCTTCTAGACACCCTCGAGGATGTGATATCCAAGGTTAATTTTATGAAGTACTTGAGTCATTAGATCTATTTTTTTCTACATGCATATGGATTCTGGATGGAATACTTTATGGAAGTATGTGCATTTCTCCCCTTTTCTTCCCTTTCCCCCTTTGGATCCAAAGGCATCGTTGAAGGGTTTTGAGTACCCTTCCTTCTTCGGATTTACATGATCTTTCCTTTCGTATTTATCTTTATATTTATAATATTGATGGATTCCATATTTCATAGTAATTTCATGCACCTTTGGGAATTTGATTCCTACCATGTTGATGAGCTTGGTTTTCTGTTGTGTCATGGATTTGATAAATTCCTCAAGAGAAGGTATCTTCCAAGTGGCTCCAGAGGTGAATTTTAATGAATGAAATTTGGATACGAACACAGATAATTCAAGACCAATTTTAGAGAAAATGGTGAGAATCATTTGTTTCTCCTCCTTAGATTTATCAACCCCGTGAGCTTTGAGTTGCAACAGGAAATTCTTGTATTTTGTAAAGAAATCTTGGAGATTGTCGAAGATTTTTGGATCCAACTGAGAAAATCCAACTCAAGCATGTGTCCTCTTGTAACGTCCATGACCATCCATGGTGGGCCATGCTACTCCAGATAACTCTTACTATTTTCTCTCTTTGGAACATATAGTAACATACCCAACATCCAATTGATCTATGCCACATAAATTTTCTAAATGCATGCATTTAAAAACATACACACACAACACTCTTGCGGAAGATTTATATTTAAAACTTAACAGACAAATACATTACGTAAACGCACAAATTCACATGGAAATAACAACAAATATAGACATGTAGCATATATACGAAATACCCCTAACATTCAGATGGTTATAAACACACATAAGATAAACCTATAAATATAAGCATGTAAATAACAATGCAGCATATAAATTTATCACTCAATCGACACTTATCTTGGTAAGAATGTAACCAATTGCGTGCATACCTTCCACGAACCTCCCAGCCTTAGACCACACTATCCATCATTCTCAACAGTGAGTCACCCCTGAGCTGGGACTAAACTCCACTCGAGTAAAGGGATTCCTAACCAGGATAAAGGCTCACAGAAAATAGGAAGGACTCTGTCTTAGGTTCCAACTCAAGCTAATAACCCACAGTCCCTCATTCCCCATATGCATGTCCCACCCAGGAAGTGTGTCCCTTCTCTGCACAACGGTCCTTCGACTGCCCCACTTCCTTTCTAGGCTTCAATAAGAGGCCGGAAAATAAGTCTTAGAGAACTGTAGTTGCAGTTGAACACCTTCAGGAAATCAATCCCCAACAATCACCCAGAAAATTTCTCACGATCCTGACAACCCGCTTCTTCAGTCCAGCTCCCAAGTTAACCAAATACACCAACACAAAATGGCTATCGATAAGGGTTTAGGTACAATAATCAAGATACAAAGGATATCTCAATGGGTGTGAATACTCATGGATGATTGACTACATGGCTCAATGATGAAAGGAATCATGGAAAGATGATAGGAAATGAACTGTCCTAACAATATGTATGCATGTCCCCAACTTGACACTTGTCATGTTAGGAGCTACTTTGGCCCACTTGGACCCAACTTTAGAACTTAGGATAAAATAATTATACATACTTTATGATTTAAGAAATATTAATATAATATTATTTTTTGTCTTAAGCTCCCTAGCTTAGCCCCTTTCCTTAACCTAGCCCCTCCCTTTCCCTAACTAGTGGAGTTTAGTCCCTCATCTCTTTTATCATGGTAGTTCTACATGTAGCAATGTATTTATATTAATTATGAGACATGTACATAAACAGGCGCATTGGCCTTTAATATCTAGGCTCTCCATCCTAATCAAAACATAAGCATCCTAGCTTATAATAACTGGCTCACCAGCCTATAAAACATAGAATATACACAAAGGCTCGCTTTCCTCACAATCGTGCAAAGTCAAGTTGCTGCGCACGATATCCAGGAATGTGTACACTTCCTAATTTTACTGTGCAGTACATGCACACACTATACCATGAAATGTGCATATAAAATGATATCATACAACTCACCAACTTAAGTACATTTGAATTTACATTTACAATTGGGTTCAGCCTTAGGGATATTTCAATACCCTCCCCTTATTTATGCATTGTCCTTAGTGCATCATGTACCCATGTACAACAAAATTTCAAAAATCCTCAAAAAGATGTAGGTATTCTACCCGCATTGCATCCTCATTCTCCCAAGTAGCATCCTCAGGACCTTACCAGGTCCATTGGACCTTTACAAGCCCTATGGATTGGTTCTGGAGATTTTTGGTTTTCCAGTCCAGAATGCGTACCGGATGCACTTGGAAAGCGCCTTCTTATTCCACCTGAATCACATTCCAATCAATAACATCATTAGCATCGGGTATATATTTCTTGAGAAAATATACATGGAATACATTATGAACATATATAGATGCAGGCAATGCAATCATATAAGAAACTGGACCAATCCTCTCTAGGATTTCAAATGACCGACAATAGCAAGCTGCCAACTTTGAACAATTTCACAACTTCAAGAAACTTTTGTTGGTTTTCACTTTCAAGAATACATGATCACCCACTTTAAATTCCCTATGAGTTCTTCCCTTCTCAACATAACGTTTATGCCTGTCTTGGGCAACCTTTAAATTTTGATTTATTTTTATCATTTTCTTCTCCATTTCCCTGAGCAAATCTAGCCCAACCACTGCTCTATCTGCGGGGTTATCCCAACTTACTGGTGTGTTGTACTTTCTTCCATAAAGTGCCTCGAATGGGCTCATATTTAGATATGCTTGGTACCCATTGTTATAAGCAAACTCTACCAAGTGTAGGTAGTTTTCCCATTTTGATTGTTTATCCATCACATATATTCTCAACATATCCTCAATCACTTGATTCACCCTCTCTATTTTCCCATCTGATTCTGGATGATAAGTTGTACTAAAATTCAAATTTGTTCCAAATCCATTAAATAATCCTTTCGAAAATTTTGAGGTAAATTTTGGATCTCTATTAGAAACAATTGTCTTTTGTATGTCATGTAATCTAGCAATTTCCTTCATATAAACATTAGCAATGTTCGTTTGCTTGTGAGTGAGCTTAACTGAAATAAAATGGGCAGCTTTAGTAAGCTTATCCACCACTACCATGATATAATCATGTTGTTTGTTTGTTCTGGGCAGTTTGGTGATGAAATCCATTGTTACAACTTCCCATTTCCACTCAGGAATGGGTAATGGTTGTAGCAAACTAGCTAGGTGTTTATGCTCTACCTTTACCTTTTGACATTCCAAACATCTGGCAATAAAATCAACAACTTATTTCTTCATGCCTGGCCAATAATATTGGCTCCTGACAGATGCAATCGTTTTCTGATATCCTGGGTGCCTATCATAAGGCACATTATGCATTTCTCTCAATATCAGATTTTTCAATTCAATAGAATTTGGTACATAAACGCTACCCCTTTACATGATAATTTCATCGTTATTTAGCTTGTATTACTCAAATTTCTGCTACAAAATACCTTGTTGTAATTTTGTCGCTAACTCCTTGTATTGCAAATCTGATTTCACAGCCTCTATCATTCTGGGTTTTAAATCTGATTGGTACATGCTAATGGTTGTAGCGTGCATTTCATGCACTCTTCTACTGAGTGCATCATCCAATTTTTTCTCTTTCCCCTTGATATGCTTTCTATCAAAGTCATATTTGCTCAGAAATTCTAACCATTTTCTTTGCCTAGCATTTAGAGTTGGCTGATCAAATAAATATTTTACACCATTATGGTCTGTTCTTAGCTCAAACCTTTTCCCCATGAGGTAGTGTCTCCATTTCCTCAAGGCATGCACTATGGATGCCAACTCCAAATCATGAGTGGCATAGTGTCTTTCATGCTCCTTCAACTTCCTTGATTCATAACATATAACAAACCCATTTTGAGTGAGGAATCCACCAAGTCCCTCTTTACATGCATCTATGCATACAATGAAGTCTTCATTTGAGTATGCAATCCTTAGTATTGGAGCACTTGTTAATAATTGTTTCAAGTGTTGGAAACTCTTTTCACAATCCAATGTCCACTAAAACTTCACACCCTTTCTTTGCAAGGAAGTGATTGGGTGTGCAATATTTGAGAATCCTTCAATGAATCTCCTATAGTTGCCTGCAAGACCCATGAATGATCTCACCTCTATAACATTCTTTGGCACTGACCATTCTATAATGGCTTCTATCTTCTCAGGATCCACTGCTATCCCATCCTTTGAAATGATATGCCCCAAATAATGAATTTGCTTCTAATAAAATGAGCACTTGCTCAATTTTGCATACAATTGATGCTCCCTTAATACTTGCAAAACCATCCTCAAATGATGTTCATGCTCTTATTTTGACTTAGAATATATAAGAATGTCATCCAAAAAGACAATGACAAACTTGTCTAAATATTCTCGGAAAACACCATTCATTAAGCACATAAAAACAACTGGTACATTTGACAACCCAAATGGCACCATTGTGAACTCATAATGACCATACCTTGTCCTGAAGGCGGTCTTGTTGGTATCTTCCTCTTTAATCCTTACCTAATGGTATCCTGACCTGAGATCTATCTTTGAAAAGATCTTTGCATCATTCAATTGATCAACAATATCATCAATCCTTGGCAGAGGATACTTGTTCTTAACAGTCACTTTATTTAACTGTCTGAAATCAATGCACAATCTTAATGTTCCATCCTTTTTCTTTAAAAACAAGATTGGGGTACCCTAAGGTGACACACTTGGGCATATATACCCCTAGCTCAGAAGCTCTTCAAGTTTCATTTGCAACTCCTTCAGCTCTGGTGTACTCATTCTGTAAGGAGTCTTTGACACTGGAGCTTCTCCAGGCATTAAATTTATAGAGAACTCAATATGTCTCTTTGGGGGTAGTCCTGGTACCTCCTTGAACACATCTTCAAATTCTTCCAAGACTGAATGATCTTCCAAATTTGACACCTTATCTCTAGGCGTCTCCTCCATATGTGATGCAAATATTTGGCACCCTTTCCTGTGACATTTCTTCAGCTACAATGCTTAAATTTCTATGATGGTTACTGCCCTAGGAATTCCCTTCACTCTCCTTAGTTTCCCTTCCTCATCCAAGCAATATGATTTGTTATGACAGTATAGGAGGGCATGATGTTGGTCCAACCAATCCATCCGAGCTAGACAGACATAGGAACCTAAAGGTAAGATGTTCAAATCTGCCTTGGTGTCCAGTCCATTCATGTCCATAAGACATGACTCAACCATCTAATTGACTTTTCTTTTGGCTCTGGTATCCATTTGCAACAACCAATATTTTCCATGCTTTCTTCTTGGAAAATGTAAAATTTTCACCATCTTAGGATGTATATAACTATGACTAGCTCCTGAATCAATTAAAATATAAATGGTTTGGCTGTTGATCATACCTTCCACTTCAATCATATGTGACTGATATTCTTCTTTCTTGTTGTCTAGGGCTACATAGATCCTTGGTACATTTCTTCCCATATCCTCCACAATTTTAGTTTGTTGTACATTGTGAACAGTTCTCCCTTTTTCACCTTTGTGAGGACAATCTCTGTACATGTGATCTCCTTTACAACCCCAACATTGAATAGGTGGTTGCCTTAGCCTCTAACCATCTGTTTCAATCGCTCTGGGCTCTCTAGGAGCTTGTTGTCCCTATGGATTATTTCTGAAGGATGGTCTCTTAGATCCCTTCATCCTCTGATCCATCTTGAATTTATTTTTGTCTTCCCAATATTTTTGGAAAGTTGGCCTTGCTTTCTACTGATCATATAGGAATTTAGATCTCCTTATGGTCTCTTGCAATGTCTTAGGATAATCATACTATATTTTTTCACTGATGAATGATGGCAATCCACTCAAATACCTTTGAATCTTAACTGTCTCATCCTTGATGAAAGAGACATACTTCAGAAGTTCTAGAAACCTTCTCTCATATTCATCAATGGTCATACTCCCAAGATTGAGTTGAAAGAAATATTTCATTTTCTTGTGATAGTATCTCTTAGTCGAGTATTTCTTCTCAAAATACTTCTTGAATTCCCTCAAGTAACACTTTTCTCTTTAATGTGTTGCACCTGCACAAGTTGATCCCACCACATGGATTCCCTTCCCTTGAGTTGATAGATGGAAATTCTACCTTCTACATAAGAAGAAGAATTATGAAATTGAAAATACTTTCCCATGCCCAACAACCATGCTTCTGCATCTTCATCCTTTTTGTGCTCACAATCAAATGTAGAAGGTTTGATTTTGTTCATTTCTCCTCGTAGCTCATCCACCCCAGACCTCTTATGCTTTCTGACAGGGGATGGACTTGATATGTTGTGTGCCTCTTATTGGAATTCCTCGGGGAGTGATGGTGATGTCTGCTAACACTCCTTGATTTTATTTTCTCATCATGAGACCTATGATTTCCTAACTTTCTTGAGCCACTCTCCTTATCCAATTTATTTTTTATTATGTTCAAGCTCTCCAATAACTTCATGTTGAATTCATCCTCCTGCTTCTTGGCTCTCATAATCCTTTCATTATCATATTTATGGATCTGGACATCCTTCTGCAAATTATTAATGGTCTCTGGCATATTCATGTTTTCATCTTTTCCTTCTCCATGCCCATTGGAGTTTGTTCCTTCAATGCTGAAATGGACATCAATCCCTCTTCTCTCATATTTCTTACTGTAATTCCCCTATGTCTCTTCCATTCCTATGGACTCATAACTTATCTTGATCTGATCTATTTGTTGTTAACTATGCTCAATTCCAAGTCTGGAGTAGAAAGTTATGGTCATTTGAAATTTTCCCATTAACTTATTTGTTCACACTTCCACTTGGCGCAATTCTGCACTGTAATTATGAATTTTCTCACCTACTCCATTGAATTTTTTGTATGAGCTCAATTGGTTTTTTGCATAAACATAATATGGACATTTTTTCCAAGTTTCACCTTATTTTGGGTTCTAGGAAGTTAGTTATAGCCTGCTGAAGTTCTAAGACAATTTGTGTTTTTGGTCTGGAATGCTATAGGTGCCTTATTTTCCATATTAAATGCTTTTAACATGCCTAGAAATTTAATTCAGCTCTTGGAATGTCTTCTATGGCTCAATAGATTTCCATTGACTACTCATGTGCCTCAATCTGATTTCGGAGAAGAATGTTATGGCTCTTTGAAGTTAGATGGGTCTTAAAATTTACCCTTCACTGTTTAAGTTGTCGCTTTCTCATAAAAGCTTTATTTGACAAACAATTTACACCATTAGAAACATCTATTTGAGATCTTTCATTTGAGCTACAGAGACACAGTGTGCCTTTGGTACACCTTTGTCTTGTGGTTTTTGAGTTCCTAGAAACACTCTTAAGGCCCTCAAAAACGCGCTGCAAAAGTATGACGTTCAAATGATATAAAATGTTGCAGAAAATAACTAGTTTTTTGTTTGTTATTCGCCTTCCAAACGATTTCACGTGCACAATTTCAACCTGTAAAACCATATTTACCATGCACAACAACAACACAAGGTAAATCATGCTTCACGCACTTTAAAACCAGTGTGTATCACTTCTCTATCGTGCTAATAACTTGCACGCACAACTTTCGTGTCGTGCGCCAATATCCACCGTGCACAATTTTTGTACTGTGTGCAGATATTATGCGCGCATTTCACTTGACGCACTACACCATGACAAATTTTAGTATGTCTCCACCGTGCATTAAAACTCTGCACGCACCACTAACTAAGTTTTCGCGCGACAACATATACCCACATTATGCGCACATCTACAAAACTCCACTGCGCTGTGCCAATATTGCGCACACTACGCGTGCCATTATTATGAATGCCTACACTGTGCAAAATTCTTATGTGTATGCACATTGTGCAATGCCAAATTTAGTGCACACACCTGCACACCAACCTTTTTTCTGTGTGGCACCAAAATTTAGTGCGTGCACCAGAAAACCACTATTTTTCTGCGTGGTACCAAAATTTAACGTGCACACCGACACACTAACCATTTTTTCGCGTGGCGCCAAAATTTAGCACGCGCACCAGCATGCCAATATCTTGTCGCACAGTGCCGAATTTTACCTATCAAAAGATTTTCATCAGGCATCATGCATTTTTAGTGCACCCACCTGTGCACATTCACCTTTATGTGCATCAAATCCTCGTGAATTCCGCTGCAGAAATTGGGGCTTTTTCCTAACTTTTTATCCAATTTACCATAGATATTCTGCAACCACAAAATTCACTCAATTTCACCCTAATAACACCAATTCAACCTCTTCAACAAAAAATCATTGTGGGTTGACATTTCTGGAACGAATTTCCCCAAAATCAATTCACGAATTGAGAATTGTAATTATAAAACTTGCTCCAACTGTCTTGGATTCACTGTGAATTAAAAAAGACCAAATCTCTGTCCGAATTTGGTAGAACAAATATTAAATCGGGAATATCTCATCACTTAGCCAAATTTCTCCATTTTCTCATGAATTTAACAACATAAATTGGGGATTTTCCCAATTCCGCATCGTTGCTTCCAAATATTACCATGGACGCTCTACAAACTGAAATTTGGCCTGTTCGAAATAAATCTTCTGTGAAATTTCACGTCGAATCAACTTTCTCGACCCATCCTAGCTCAGTGTTTAAAACTGAAGATTTGATACTAATTTGTAATGTCCTTGACCATCCATGTTGGGCCACGCTACGCCAGAGAAATCTTATTGTTTTCTCTCTTTGGAACATACTGTAACATACCCAACATCCAACTGATCTATGCCACATAAATTTTCTAACTGCATGCATTTAAAAAAATACACACACAACACTCTTGTTGAAGCTTTATATTTAAAACGTAATAGACAAATACATTACGTAAATACACGAATTCACACTGAAATAATAATAAACATAGACATGCAACATATACAGGAAATACCCCTAACATTCAGACAATTATAAACACACATAAGATAAACCTATAAATATAAGCATGTAAATAACAATGCAACATGTAAATTTATCACTCAATTGGTACTTATCTCGGTACGAATGTCACCAACTACATCCATACCTTCCACGAACCTCCCATCCTTAGACCACACTGTTCATCACGCTCAATATTGAGTCACCCCCGAGATAGGACTAAAATCCACCCGAGTAAAGGGATTGCTAACCAGGCTAAAGGATCATAGAAAATAGGAAGGAATTTGTCTCAGGTGTCAACTCAGACTAACAACCCACAATCCCTCATTCCCCACATGCCTTTCCCACCCAGGAAGTGTTCCCCTTCTCTTTTCAACAGTCCTTCGGCTACCCCACTTCCTTTTCGGGCTTCAACAACAAGCTAGACAGGAAGTCTCAGAGGACTGTAGATGCAGTTCAACGCCTTCAGGAAATCAATCCCCAGCAATTCTCTCACCCAGATAATTTCTCACAGGCCTAAAAACCCTCTTATTCAGTCCATCTCCCAATATAACCAGATACACCAACACAAAATGGCTATAGATACAGGTTCAAGTACAATCATCAAGATACAAAGGATAGCTCAATGGGTGTGAATACTCATGGATGATTGACTACATGGATCAATGATGGAAGGAATCATGGAAAGATGATATGAAATGAAATATGTCCCAACAATATGTATGCATGTCCCCAACTTTACACTTGTCATGTTGGGAGCAACTTTGGCCCACTTGTACCCAACTTTAGAACTTAGGATAAAATAATTATCCATACTTTATGATTTAAGAAATATTAATAAAATATTCCTTTTTGGATTAAGATCCCTATCTTATCCCCTTTCCTTAACTTAGCCCCCCCCTTTCCCTAACTAGTGGATTTTAGTACCACATCTCTTTTATTGTGGTCCGTCTGCGCATAGCAATGTATTTATATTAATTATGATACATGTACAAAAATAGGTGCATTGGCCTTTAACATATAGGCTCTCCGACCTAATCAAAACATAAGCATCCTAGATTTAATAAATGGCTCACTAGAATAGAAAACATAGCATATACACAAAGGCTCGATGGCCTCACAAATGCGCGCACTCAAGTTGTTGTGCGCAGTATCGAAGAATGTGAATACTTCCTCATTTTACTGTGCAATACATGCACGCACTATACCATGAAATGTGCATATAAAATGATGTCATACGGCTCACCAACTTAAGTATATTTTCCTTTACATTTACAATTGGGTTTTGCCTTAGGGATATTACACCTCTCATCTCATATTATTTTCCAAAGAACCCTTCCAAGGTGGTACAATATTCATTAAGGGTTTTACAAGAAGATATGTGAAAAAGGAAATCGGGAGAGATGAGACTGCAAATTGTTCTGAATGCTTCTTCCATTCGATTTAGATACTTGGATTTTTCTATGGATGATGTTCATTCTATATATGTATTCAATTTTAACCTATACAATCCTCTGGTTCATAGATACATGATTATTCTCTCCTTCCATGCAAAGTAATTGTAAGGTGTAAGAATGAATTCTTTTGGGAATTTCATTTTTCTGTTGTCTTCAATGTTTGGAACCTACAAAAATAATTTGGTGTATCTTTTGCTTAGTAGTTCATTGGCTATGATACCTTGTAAATGTGTTCAACCTGGACATAATATCTATCTAGAATATACCACACACATTTGCAGAGATAAATTGAGAAAGAAGAAACAAAAGAGAAAGAATGGAACAACTAGATTAACTGTAATGAATAATGAATAATTTGCACATGATATACTTTGTATAACTCAACCAATACACACTGGAGGAGAATAAAATACACCATAGTGGTTTTATAGAGTTATCTGGACACACACCAACAATTATGAGAGTGAACTGCCACCTAGTCTTGTCTCTGGAGAAGTTACGAGAGTGAACTTCCACATAGTTAACCTAACAAGTCTACCAGTCTTCAATTAACTGACAGAAACTGAGTGAAGTGAGGAGGAGATCAAGGAATAATGGATAATGTGATAGTCTAGTGATGATACCAAGGCTAATGTGCATTATCTAGTGATGATCCCAATTTTGCATGGTGACAAAACCAATGCAACATCTAGACTCCACTCAACTAGTCAAACTAACGTGAAAACTGAAGAGAATATTCTCCCTGGAGGAATATTCTTCCTAAAATATAGTACACTGAATAATGACTAATAATGAATAATAAACAAGGAAAAAGCTTGGGAAAAATAAATCCTAGGTGTATGTGAAGTAACTCCAACATAATGTCGGGGTCAACACTTGTTTTTGTCATAATTTCTTTAATCTCAGTGGCTTTAGTCATTTCCTCCTCCAAGGTATCCATTTGGAATGTTGTGATAACATATTTCACATTCGGGGGAATTTCATTCTTATAACAATTGAGAATGATTGGGTCATTTGGTCTTTTATCTTCTAGAATCTTACTCAAGGTTTTATTGAACCTGATATTAAAATCTGGTATCATTTAATTCTTGTTCAAACCAATCTGGGTGAAATCGATGAGAAGGGTATGAGCTTCAGAGCTTCTTCGGCCTTGTCAATTTCTATCACAGGTTCATGTTGAGATTCTCCTATATTGCATGGTCCCTCGGGAAAGTAACCAAGGGTGGTGGTAAGGCAGAATTTGTGTGGGGCCAGTCCCAACAGCAAGAGTTCAATGATTTGAAGTAGTGCTTGTGCTCATCCCCAATACTTTCACTACCGGAACTGCACCAACCCTTTGAGATCATGATAGATGCTTCTGACTATGCTATGGTCATCGTTGTCACTCAACACAGCCACCCCGTGGCCTATCATAGTGAAACACTATCATATGATGTTTGTAAGTACACTATCATATAAATGTACTCCATTGTGCAAGCCTGTCGCTAGTGGAGACATTACATTCTTGGGAAGGAGACAACCATCCAAACTGATCATAAGCCACTGAAGTTTATGCAGACAAAAGGAAAATTATAGAATGACCACCATCATAAGTGGTCCACATACTTGCAACGATTCCACCTCAACATCAAGTATAAAATAGGAAGCACCAATCACTTCATTGATTGCCTGAGCAGACCGCCAGTTGTGAAACTCGCCACAATGCTAGACTCTTGTGAACATGATACGTCTTGATGGCCCCAACTCTATGAGACATACCTGGACTTTGCCACCACCTAAAGAATGTTTGGCTCACATTAAGTTGTCTCTAATTTCCATCTTCAGGATGGGGTATTGTGTCGTCTAGGCCATATCTGTGTTCCATCAAGCGAGTGAGAGAAGGTGATATGGGAATCCCACTACAGTCGAGTGGAAGGACACTTCGACATCGAAAATACAGTGGAAATGTTGCAAGAAAAAATCTACCGATAGAAACTTTGATAAGAGGTCATCAAGTATATTAGATTCTACACTGCCTGCGCTAGTGCCAAACTGATCACTAAGAAAAAGGGCATGTACACCCCTCTTCCTACTCTTGACTGGCCATGGTAATCCATCTCAATAAAGTACATGTCGAGCCTTCCATCCACCAAGTGGGGAAATGACTGTGTTTTTTTGGTTGTTGACCGCTTTTCTAAGATGGCGATTCTAGTAACCTGAAAGAAGAGAATCACAACAGAGGGAACTACTAAGCTCTTCTTTGAATGAGTCTGGGTACATTTTGGAATCCCAAAAACCATTGTCTCATATTGGGACAATCAATTTATCAACACATTCTGATTGAGCCTCTGGTCACTAATGGAGACCAAGCTCACCAAATCCATGACCCTCCACCCCCAAACAAATTGCCAAACCAAGGTCGTAAATCGAATTATCGTGCATATTGTGTGCATGTATAATTCCAAGCACCCTCGCACATGGGATGAGAGTCTTCCCTATGTCCAGCATAGATATAATCGAGTCTTGCATCTATTTGTAATATCTCAATAGTTGGTAGAGTTATGGGAGTTGGTCTTGTGAAAATTACACCAAACTATATTTTTGGTCTCCGACAAGGAAGAAATATAAGGTTGAGAATGAGAAGGGGATGGGTTATCAGCCTAGGTTCAATTGGGCGAATATCGAATGTAAGGAGCCACCTTTATTTCTAAGACCAAGGCTCGTAAGAAAACCTTGTCTAGAGAATCATTGTCAAAAATATCTACCTCTCACTGGAGAGGTAACAATAAAATAAAATTGAACTTAATCATTAATACCTCGTCTAGTTTATTGATCTATAGTTTGATGCGCAACATACAAAAGAAATCGATGTAGCCTTCAACTGACCAATTGGAAAGTTCATGGAGTTGTAACCAGTTTAGGAGTAAATTATGAAGGTAGCATAGAGGGTAGAAGCATTCTCTCAAGGCCCGATAGAACCTATCCCATGAAGTAATGTGGCCATTTGTTGGGGACAAAGTGCCAAGATCGACGATCAATTATGCATTGTTTAAGTGTGTGTCACACCAATTTTGGGTGATTCCTTCAAGTTGGAGACTGGATATTTGCAATTTGGTAGCCTCGTCCATCTCAAACTAGGTTTTGAAATAAGTGGAGAGGCTACAGATCCAGGAATTCATGGTCTCACAATTCATTTGGCCGACGAACTTGGGTAATTGAAAATGGGTGTCCAACTGCATGGTCATTGGAGGTCTTCCCTATTGAAGTCGAATCATTTCTTGGAGAGCCAACACTAAATATTCCATGGGGATTGATGTGTCTATGATAGATTCCTCACTGGAGGCTTCTCGTCGAGGCATCATGGTTGGAATCTCAGAATAGACCCTGAGGAGGGTCTGAAAGAATCCATGAGAAGGGTGAAATGCACACTCTGAGAAGAAGCGTGAGACTAAGTATGAAGACCCAAAAAATATTTTGAACCTGGTGAATGAAGTTCTGGTCCTAAGGACACAACACACTTTGATACCAATTGATATGAGTGTGAGGGCGTTTTTCTTAAAAACTAGGAAATCATGTAATATGGAGGGCACCTTACAATAAGAGTGGAAAGCAAAATTAAATAGATGGGGAGGGTGCAACAATGTATCTGAGTGTGGGGAGAAATCTCATTAGCTAGGAAAATGTGTTGGATGGAGGGTGCATCAGAGGAATAGTAAAAGGTAAAGTAGCAAGGGAGAGGGGTGTATCTCTTGGGAAACTCGCTCTCCTTTATTAAATATGAATCTCTTATGTGCCCCTTCAATTTTCCAACAATTGAGGGAGAAATTGATATACACGCACCAGAAAAGAGATGTGCACCAATTCCTTTGGTGCGCATTCTTTCTCTCAGCAATCATAGAAGAAAAATGAAAATGAAATTTCCTCTCAACTTTTCTCAGAAATATAAAAAATATTTACACACAAAAGAAATGAATAAGCACGAAGAATAAAAAAAACTTCATCAAATGTATTAGAGGATTGTCTCCCTTCTTAAATAATCAAGGCGATCTTCTACAAACAATAAATGTCACTTTATTCTTCTGCATTTCTCTGCTCAATCAGATTGGCAAGAGAAATTTATTCCAGCGTTTACTGACACAAGTAACTATTCATTAAAATAGACATTGCCATTATTTACTTAGACTAGAAAAATCTTTATTACAGTAAAAGACTGACTCACGCTAAAAACGATCAAAAAAATATCATCGAATTACTTCTCCTTCTTGCCTTTCTTACTGTGGATGACTTGTACTTTGCTGTGTACTTCCTAAGGAAGGTTGACATCCTTCCTTATTGGTCCAATTCCTCCCTGTTTATATCCTGAAGTCTCTATGATTCTACCACCAATGGAGGGAAAGTTTGTTGCATTGTTTCAACTGTCATCCACTTGTCATGTATTAGGAGTTTTGCATTTTTGACTGACCAGATATGAAACATTATGAGAGTAGAGGAAGTATTGTGGGAGGTGTTGGATTAGTGAGATTCTCTGGATGAACATGGTGGGTAAACACAGAGAGACATTGTTGGTATTGATATCATGGTGAGTGGCTATGGTATCGGTTTGTGGTAGTGGTCAATTGATAGATGGTGAAGTAAGTACATAGTTGCACCCAACCTATTGAAGTTGGTATTGATGATTCTTGGCATTATACACCACTTGTTGGTGTTGTTGGTAAGGAATACCAAGAAGGATATTGACACAATATAATGGTGGCACATTGTAGATCATAGTGTCACGAAAAGGATCAATGGAGAAAGTGACAACGCAACACTAAGAAATAGTAATGCGAAGATCGCCCTTATGTTCCCCAATGTTGTCCATTAATACATGTCATGTACATGAGATTGTACAAATCCGATGTGGGCTTTCCATCTAAAAATACAAAGTATCATGCATGCCCAATAACCACAAACTCACCTTGATTTCAAGTAGGGAAATATGGTATTAAAATTGGACAACATGCTAACAAGAGATAACATCACACACATCCAATTTCAAACCATGATCTACACCAATGATATAAACAAGACTATTCATATATAATTCACATAAGGTACACATAAACCAAGTCTAACTTGCAAATTATGTACATGCTTTGCACATTTTATGAAATAGACTCCATGATGACATTCTCACCTACAGGTTCCCACCCTGCAATGTTGAACATAGTGGGAAGCATAGATGGTAATCATATGGGGTTATTGGGAGCAAAATTATGAGGTTCATCTGTTATTTTATAGCCAATAAAATATTCATCAATTGTTTGGCAATGTGGTTCACTCAACCAGTAAAACCACTCCCCAATGATGATCTTGTTAGGTTGATTTTGAGGTCTCTCTGATAAGTTTTTAAAGAAAACAAGGTGCAGATTATGTACAGGCTTGTACATTTTCTAAAATAAACTCCATGATGAGATTCTCACATACACGTTCCCATCCCATCATCAGCAAGAAGAATGCATAGATGGCAGATTGAAAAACATGGTTTGATTCATAATTCAAACAACAATGACACTATTGTCCACTATTAACTATCAATTCTTCCAACACTTACAAAATAAGGACTACTATCACACCCATGCATACATTATCTAAAATCCACCAGTCATTGCCTCGAATCTCTACTATCAAGACCAGGGTTTTTCCCTCATAATGAAATCCCAACAACACCGTAAATAATGTTAATTACTACGGTACTAACAAGTGATCAAGAAGACTATTGAATCATAGTCACCAATTCACGCCCAACCACAAATCTATTTGCAAATGGGATACCAGCAGAAGTTTGAAATCACTTTGGGTTTTCAAAGGTAGATTAACAGAATGAATCCTAAGGATCATATATAGATCTCAAATATATCTTTATTTCCACGCCAAATGAGAAACTAGACAATCCAACACATTATCCTTCTTAGTTAAATTGAACCGAAGAAGCTCAAATATAACTTTGTATACATCCTTATATAACAATAAACATTATGTAGGAATATTTCCAATTTCTTATTGTATACATGAGATAGATAATTATATCTTCAACATTGCAACAAATATAAATAAATACAAACAAAAGAGTCAAAATAATGATAATAAGAGAAGATTAGACAAAGTCCTCACTCAATCTATCTATGAACCTTAGTATTTATTCCAATCATGCATTCATGGACTCCAGACAGTAATCTATGATTTAACCATTTATGTGCAAAAGTTGATGTATCTATCAAAGTTCTCAAGGATTATTAATTATACCCATTAATTAATAACCATTTATGTGAAAGCATTTAATAACCATTTATGTACAAGGGTTTAGAAGTACAAGAGTGTATTATATTAGATCTGGATATAACTAGAAAAATGACACATTGGCGAGAATGATCTTTATATAGGGATGAATGGTTCCCTATAACTTCCTATTCCAAAACATTAGGGCGATATAGCTCCAAAATAATCCCAATACCATGAAATTAGGACGGATAAGAGTAGAAAACCCTATTTACACCAAATGGGGTGGGAGAATTCACTTCAAAAAAATCCCCTTTCCGGAAATGAGAGTAAGAAGCCCCATTTACATGAAATGGGATGGGAAAAATCATTTCTATAAATCCCCAATCTTGGAAATCTAGGTTGAGTGGAAGGTTGCAGTGCATATTTCATAGTGTGAAAAAAAATTATTTTGCTTCTTCCTTGTAAATAAATGTGATAATTATTTAAATATATATATTTTTAAATAAAATTGGGGTTAATCATAATAAAGCATTACAATATAAAAAAATTCTCAGTCTAAATTTGGAACCTCCTAATTTCATCCATGGGATAAATTTTGACCCTAAATTTTTCTCTAATCTCATCTTAAAACTTGATAAAAATATGTGGAGTTGGACCTTTCGAACTCTAAATATGGTTGGTCATCTTATACTTCTTAAAATTGTTCTCCTCACCATTCCTCTTTATCTCTTCTTCATCCTTACTACTCCCAAATGTATCCTCAAAGCCATCAAAACTATTAAGCAAAATTTCCTTTGGAAAGGAACCAATACTACTAGAAAATGGGCCTTGGTCACTTGGAACACCCTAAAAGGAGGGTTAGGGTTGAGAGACCTTGAGATCCATGTTTTTCCACAGGAAAAAAATAGGTGGCATTGGCTTCGGGGAAAAGGGGAGCTCGGGAAAAAAAAATATGCCAAGGATATTAGTTCCCTAGATCTAATCTGAATTTATGGCAATCAATCGGGGTCCCTCATTTAGAATACACCCAAAAAAAAAATATCTTATACAAAATCATAGTTTTATGGAAATCCATGATGAGAATTCTACCTTGTTGTGGGAATATTCCTAGTAGCAAATTCATGTGCTTCAAGATAAGCCCAACTACACAATCCTCAAAGACATCCTTAAAGATGGCCATGGAAACAAGGTTCACCACTACTAAAATTCACTATATGGTTCTTCAAACTAGACGAGATGGTAAATTTCCCCTGAACATATCCCCATCCAAGACTGATCTTCATATTCTTTTCTAAACATGGAAATTTTCAATCGTTAGATCAAATATTCAATTAGTCTGAAAAAACTTGGATGGGGATATATCCAAAGGGAAATTTCCATATCAAAGAAGCCTACTCTTTGGTATCCAGGCATGCATTGGTCCACTCAAAACTTATTTGGGATAAAATATGTAAAGTCAATCTATGGCCAAAACTTGCTAGCTTTCTTTGGTTAAAATCCCATGGAAAAGTCTTGACTTGGGATCAATTACTTTGTAGAGGTTTTGGAGGTCTCGGTATTTGTGTCATGTGAAAGAAGGTAGAGGAAACATTTGAGCACCTCCTTAACACCCTCTCTTATATTGTTTCCTTCTCGGACCAAGGGGACACTCTTTTCTCACAATGAAATTGTAAATCAGACAATGTCAAGCTCACAATCTCTTCTTGGCTTCCTCAGGGATTTTAGAATCCAATTCTCAATTGAATATGGAAATATTTCCCGATATTTGTCCTATAGGGAAATTGGAAGGAGATAATATATAACATCTTTATAAACAAAGAATAATATATCCTTTAACTTGGGTAATAATTTGAAGGAATCTCCTTGACACAATTAAGTCTTCTCAGTGGATTGAGGAGGACCTCAAATGCAATAACAAGGAACAAATTGTTCTTTCCAATTGGGATTTCATCTCCCCTTGACTATCACTCTTTCCCCTCTTTGTCCCCCCAAACCTTTCTCCCCTCTCTCTTGGTATCCTCCCCGAGCTTCAAAGGGAAACTATGGCCCTACTAGATATGGTGGAGTCTTCAAAGATGTAGAAGGTAACATCCTTGGGATCGATTCAGGGAATAAGGGAATCACCTCCAACAATGCAACAGGGTTCTGGGATATTATTCATTATCTAAAGGTTTCCAAATTGTACAAATATTCCAATCTAATCATCAAAGGGTACTCCCAAATTATTATCAACATCCTCATTAGACTCCAACATGGATCCTCTCCAAGTAAATTCTCTTGAAATTGGCGTTTACAAGAAAGTATAGAAATGATTCAATCTTCCATTCAAGATATTTCAACACTCTCCCTCTCTCATGTCAAGAGAGATGCCAACATATTTACTAATTTTCTAGCCAATGAAGGAGCCTTTACGATGCAAGAGCATCTTAGTCATCCTAGGATTACATAGTGAAGTAAGTTGAAGGGATGTGACAACGTTGTTATGACATTGATTAAGTATTGAAGAATGTGACACATCGCTAGAATTTGCAAGTTGTTGCAGATCAAAGAATGATTGAGGTAGTTTCTCTACAAACTAGAAGTGTGAGTGCCTGATGAGGAAGAATGTGTTGCTGCATATTACAATTGCGGACATTATGGTCTAGGAGGAGTGCATTTTTAGGTGGAATCAATAAGGATTTTATGGGGGTGAAGAGTCATTCAGGAAAGGATAAAATATAAATTGGAAGATGAAAGGGCATGAGGAGCCACTGGGTAGACTAAAGAGAATATTTTTTGGAGGAATAAAACACATTATTGAGAGATTTCAAGGGGGCTTGCAGAACCGACAATAGGAGAGATCACTCGAGATATGTGAGACAGAAGTAGTTGAGGTTTCCAGGGCATCTAGCTTGGAAAATTAAAGAATATTGTAATGTCATGTATGTTTATAGAACCAATGTATTTTAATATGTATGAATGAATAAAAGAGCTAATGTTTCACAGATTCAATCTTGTTGGGCATGTGTGTGAATGGAAGCCTATAGGATGTTGGATTGTTGTGTTACCTATATTCTGAATGTAATTACATTCCTCCCATATTATTATATATGAGTGATGCCTATCTCTATAAAAAGTATTTCCATGTGATATTATTGTGCAGGTGCCTTGTAGGAATCTTGTGGTTGTAGAAAAAACATGTAGTAGAAGAAGATGCATTACAACATAGGTGTGTTGCAGTAGGAGGTTGTAACAGGAGACATGTTGTAACCAGATATGTGTTGCAACAGATACCTATTGCAGCCAAAGAAATGTGGTCGAAGATTTGTTGAAACCGTAGGTGTAGATGTGTTGCAACATCATATGTGTTGCATCATGGGTGTGTTGAAGAAACAGGGACACCGAAAATAATGAGTGGTAGAAAGAGGATACAACAGGAAGAATGCTACAAAAGAGGTGTCTCACAAAAAATATGTTTGGCATGAGAGATACATGATAATAGGATTCATTTTGTAGTAGAAACACAAAGTGTGTTGCAGCAAGATATGAGTTGCGGAAAAATATTTATCATGACAAAGTTGTTCTGTAACAAGAGATGTGTTGTAGAAAAGGGTTGTGTGTTGCAACAAAGGCATATCATAGTAGGATATGTGTTGTAGTAGAAGACATGTCACCACAAAATATGTGTGACAGTATGATATGTGTTGCAGCATGAGATGTGTTGCAACATAGGCATTTTTCCATAGGAAGCATGTTGCAGAAGAGAAGGCATGTTGTAGGAAGAGAGAAGGATGCCACAGGAAGTGTGTTGCAGTAGGAGATGAGTTGCAACAAGTGAATATGTCATAGACAAGTTAGTAGAGACTTGGGATTTTGTAGTATATGTTGGTGGTGCTACAAGGAAGAAAACATGGATACGTGATAGTGGAGGTAGAACCCCAAGGTTTGTGGAATGATCAGGCTAAATAGAAGGAAAATGTATCAATGAGGAGGAAACTTTATGACAATTTTGATTTGAGTTATGCAAAAATTAATAAATGTTCTGCATGAAATGGACTCTAATGGTAGGGGGTGGATGGCCCGCTACATCAAATGGTATCATAGCATTGTTCAACTCTAGGATGAAATAATTTTACAACATATCATAGCATGGTTCAACAATGGGATAGAATAAATTGCAAAGCAATAAGACCTGGGAAAATGAGGTTTTAGCTTGTGTTGCTACAGGAAGAATGTTGGGAGGCAGTGTTGAAGAAAGGGCCTATGAAGTGTAGTCTTGTTGAAGGTTACATAATAAATCTCTAGTATTTATCCATGAAGATGAGAAGGTCAAGGAGGTGTAGAAACCAAGAGTTAGAATGCAGATAATGGAGTGGTAGCAGATGTTAGGATGAAGCCTAAAATGGGAAAAGATAGCAAAGAACAGAAAATTTCATGAAGAAATGTTCAAAAGGATGTTGTTGAAAAGGAAGAAGTCTTTGAAATAAATGGATGCTAGAAATACATGGTAGTTGTAGTGGTAGTTATCCATGACTATTATCTTGAGGTGAAAGAGGCAAGGTGGACCATGAGAGGATTCATTATATGGCATTTGTGGTGGAGGTTATCCATGATTTTTATCTTAGAATGAAGGCATGGCCACTAGAAATGAGAAAGCATGGCTACGAGAGGAATGCATTCAAAAGGTTTCCTGGGTTGGATACTGAGCTCATATGTTCTGAGGAGCATGTTGGTAGCAATAAACGCATTATTTCTAGACGATGTCTAGATATTTTTGAATGGACCTAAATTTATGAAAAATGAGGAAGAATAAGATGTAAAACAATTATAGCCATGGAAGATAAAGGCACATGTGGGTGTGTCAGATATAGTGAATAAAAGGAGCGAGAGAAGATGGATATTTTTTTCCCCTTAATATGTTATGTTCTTGTTTGTAGGAAGAAAGAATTTTTTGGCTACAGAGAGAATTTGATGTTCTTGGATGAAAATAAAATGCAATAGACGATGTCTATGCAAGAAAATGATTTGCAAAGATTACAGAAATTTGCAAGATTACACGGGTTGCATATGATGAAGATGTCTAAGAATTTTTTTGATTAGAATATGATATCGTGAAGATGAAGCATGAAGCATGAAGGAAGTTGTTGATTTGAATATGGATAACATATAGTCTGAAAGAGGGCGAAGTTGATGAACATCTTGCTAACAAAGAAAGAAAAATATTTCAAATATTGTGAGGAATAATACATTCTACAAAAGAATGTTATAATATTGAAGGTTGTTGATAACTGAGCATAATGGTGTTACATGGACAAAAAGACTCTTGAAAGCTATGTTTGTGGTCATTTGTCAAAATATGTGTATGCATTGATAGAATCAGTGACTAGGGTAATATGTGTGTGGTTATAGATTGAGTCAAGGGAGGTGTAACATGGGAATATGTGACTCCATGATGTGTGGATTTGAGCATGAGTGGTTGGTTTCACCAAAGGAACTTTGTACACTGCATGAAAAAGAGTAGTGGGATGTCTTGGATTGGATGTGACTCAGATTAAGTTGTGCAGGTGATGTGTGGTTGAGGATAACCTAACCAATGATTTTTGAAATGAAGTGATCCATATGGATGTCGAGGGCTTCTCACCTATTCCAACTGGCTCATTTTGGACATTTTTTCTTAGTTTTTGGATTTGTGACTTCTGGGGCCATTTTGAGGCCCTAAACAATGTTTTTAGGGCTCTCCACGATGAAATTGTAGATCAATTTAGATTCTAATGACAACATGTGTATTCCTTAGATAGACCTTTCCAATGGGATATCGTGCACCTAAAACAAAGATCATATGAAAAGGTTACGACCCTGAGAAGTTGATGTATTAGCTTACCCCAATAGGGCTCACATGACTTTTGGCGCTTCATCTCCCAGGTTTAGGTTTTTGGATGTCTAGGGTTCTGGCATTTTTGTTTATTGTAAAAATTATTGGAGAGCCTCATTGTAACAATATTCTTTTGAATGAGTGCAATCGTCACATATCTTCTTAGATATAATCTACCACCATTCTAGCAAGCTTGTTTTCCGTTGGATTTTAGAGTTTCAACACATTTTCTTATTGGATAGAAACTAATTTTACTGTATCTCTCTTATTGTATATTTGTTATTATATTGTATATGTGTTAAGAATAATAATAATCTATATTCATTTTCATTCTGCTCATAAAATTTGGACCAGTGGTATCTAAGTGGTCTGCTTCTTATTGTTCTTAATGCATGTCCCTGACGAGGTCAGGGTACCAAGAATTGGGTCTCGAGCTTGTTTCTCTTAAAGAGAAAATATCTCTCATGCCCAAGTGACCTCTGATGGTGGGAGAAAAGAAAGACGACGAGACATCAGATCCATTCAAAAAAATTCTCAAGGAAGCCCTTACGCAATAGAGGAACGAAATGATGGATAGTTTTATGCAAATCCTTCGGCAACAACCAACAGATGATGCATCTTCCTCGAATGGAGGCAGTTCCCCCTTCAAGGTACAAATAAACTTTAATATTCACATATTTGAAGGTTATATAGATGAAGATGTTGTAGACAAATGGTTAAATCTGCTAGAAGGGTATTTTTTTGTCCATAACTTTTCAAATAGAGAAAATATTACGTTTATGCTCCTCAAAGTCGTCCCCATGTCAAATATTGGTGGGAGATTTTTTGTGAGAAAAAGGAAATAGAGGAACCATCATTATCTACAGTCGAGGTCACCTGGGAGTCCTTGAGGGATGCTATCAAGGAGCAATACTACCCTGTCAAAAGTTATGACAACTTGTATACAAAATGGACCACATTGTGGCAGGAAAGAGACAAAGAAGTGTCAGAGTTCAAAAATATCTTCCATACCTTGCACACCAAGATGGGTATCAAATATTCTGAGTGAAATTTGGTTCTAAAGTATTGTGGTGGTCTGCATAGATACATCTAGGACCAAATGGAATTTTTTGACATCTCTTCCTTGGTTGTATCCTATTGATATTCTGTCAAAATTGAAAAAAAGATTAAAAAAAAGACGCAACAATTTGGCCCTGGGAACCCCTCACATAAGAAGCAAGTAA
The DNA here is from genome assembly GCA_009831015.1 of Picea engelmannii. NCBI lineage: Eukaryota > Viridiplantae > Streptophyta > Pinopsida > Pinales > Pinaceae > Picea > Picea engelmannii. The sequence goes on from ML776604.1 coordinate 620,731, forward strand.
AGGGATGCCCCAACCTGCAGAACAAACGAAAAAGAAAATACAAACAACCTTAGGAAAACCAATCTAGGATGCAAAAAAATAAGGACACCGAAAAGACAAAGAAGGATAATGGGAAGTGGTGTGACTTCCATAAGATCCCCTGGCATAACATTGTTGATTGTCACTCCAAGAAATCGATGGTGGCTGAGGTGAAAACCTATGAATCATATGTGGATTCTGACTCTGAGTCAGAACCAGAAAGGGGGAGATGGATCATTGACATAGAACCTAGTGCCACTGTTGCTATCACCAAGTTACAACCTGGTGAACAAGATGAGACAGAAGAAGGAAAGCACCTCTTTCATTCACAGATGTGGATAAATGGAACCCCTCTGCACTTTATCGTTGATAGTGGTATCCATGAGAACATCATCTTAGAAGAGGTCATCAAGTAACTATCCATGACGACAATGTAGCACCCACAACCCTACACCATTGGATGGCTCCACCAAGGAAGTGATCTTCACGTCAACCAACAATGTTTCCTATCGTACGACATTAAGGCATTCAAAGATGAGGTATCATGTGAAGTTGTTCCTCTCAAAGTTTGTAATGTTCTTTTGGGGCAACCTTATTTATGGAACCGTCGTATTGTATGAGTCTAGGCCTCACGGTGTTATTATTACTTTGAATAGGAAATTATACATGATACCCAAGAGAGTCCCACCTAGTGTTATTTCCTTGATCTCTGCTAATAAATGCAAGAATTTCATCTCTCAGATTGATAATTTTTTCTTCTTCATGATTCGCTCTCAAAGTGAGTGAAATATTGCAGCCACATATGGGGCCTATGTGGTAAACCTCTCAACACAGCAGAAGCATGTGGACAAGATCATGGTAGAATACAAAGATATCTTATCCTCACCTACTAGGGTCAAGCATCCTTTCAATCCGACCCTCGACACACGCTGCTCAATGGGACAGTCTACCACCGCCCTCTGTTAGAGAATGAGGATATAAAGAGACAGATAAAAGAACTTCTCCACAAAGGGAACATCTATCCCATATCATCAGCTTGTGGGAGAAAAATCATGCTAGAGCAGAAGAAAGATGGGACCTAATGACTCTGCATTGATTACTGGGCCCTAAATAAAATCACAGTTAGGAACCGATTCCTGATTCCTAGAATCGACGATATCCTTGATTAACAAAATGGAGCCAAATAATTTAGTAAGATTGATCTAAAGTCTGACTACCACCAGTTCCCCATAGAACAGATGGATGTATCGAAGACCGCCTTCAAGTCAAAATAAGGTCTTTCTGAATGAATGGTCATTCCCTTTGGTTTGACAAATGCTCCAACAGCTTTCATGAGGATGATAGAAGAAGCCTACAACCTTTCACAAATACTTTTGTAGTGGTGTATATGAATGACATCCTCATCTACAACAAGACTTGGGAATAACACTTGCATCATATTCAGTAGCTTTTGTACACCCTGCAGTAGCACAAGCTATATGCCAACTTGGAAAAATTCTCCTTCGGCATGGAAATGGTCCAATACCTAGGCTGTATCGTGGATCAACATGATGTGCATGTGGATCCATCCAAGATCTAGGTCATATGTGATTGACCATCACCAACCACACTCACTGAGCTTGGAAACTTCTTAGGCCTTGCCAATTTCTTTCACAGGTTCATGTTGGTATTATTACATATTTCATGGGACCTCAGCCAAGTAACCAAGGGTGGTGGTAAGGAAAACATTGTGTGGAGCTTGTCCCAAAAGAAAGTGTTCGATTATTTAAATTAGTGCTTGTTCTCAGCCCCAATACTTTCATTAGAAGACCTACAGAAACCCTTTCAGATTGAGACATATTCTTTGGACTATGTTGTGGATGTAGTTCTCACTCAACACGGCCACCCCGTGGTATATCATAGTGAGACACTATCAGATTATTTTCATAAGTAACCTACTTACAACAAACAAATGTACTCCATTGTGTAATCCTTCCACCGATGGAGAAATTACATTATTGGGAAGGAGATAGTCATCCACACGGATCATAAGCCACTGCAGTTCATGTAGACACAAGGAAAATTGCAAAATGTCAACCATCAGAAGTGGTCCACATACTTGCAGTAGTTCCACCTCAACATCAAATATAAAAAATGCAGTACCAATCGAGTCATTGATTGCCTCATCCGACCTCTAGTCACGACACTCACCACGATGCTATACTCTTGTGGCTAGGAGACCTCTGGATGGTCCAATCTCTATGAGATAGACCCTGACATTTCCACCACATACCAAATGTTGGGAAAAAACTTAGTTCTTGCTAATTTCCATCTTCAGGATGAGATATTGTGTCGATTGGTCCATCTATGTGTTCCATGAAGCGAGCAAGTGAAGATTCCTTGAAAATACCACTACAATCAGGTGGAAGGGAACTTTGGCGTTTAAAATATAGTGGCAGTACTGCAAAAACATTTCTACTGGCCGAAAATTCGATAGGATGTTAGCAAGTATATTAGGTCCTACATTATCTACACTATTTCCAAACCGACAACTAAGAAACATGGCCTCTACACCCCCCTTTGTACTCCTAACATGCCATGGGAATCCATATCAATGGACTACATGTAGGGCCTTCCATCCACCAATAGGTGAAATGACTGTGTATTTGTCGTTTTTGATCACTTTTCCAAGATGGCAATCATGGCTGCCTGGAAGAGGATCATAACAACACACACCACTACCAAGATATTCTTTGAACGCATCTGGGTTCATTTTGGGATCCCACAAACCATTATCTAAGATCAGGATAGTTGGTTCCTCAACACATTCTAGTCAAGCCTCTGGTCACTACTAGACACCAAGCTCACCAAGTCCACTGCCTTCCACCCCTAGACAGATGGACAAAATGAGGTTGTTAATTAGATGATAGTGCATATCCTTTGCATGCACAATTCCAAGCAGCCCCACAAATGGGATTAGAGTCTTCCCTATGTTCAACATAGCTACAACATATCTCTACATAGCTCAACCAACTACAACCCCTTTCAAGTCGGGTTGGGATTCCAACCATTGGGTCCCATGGATGTTGAACTACCTCTTACAGCCACCCCTATTGATCCATCACTTGCTCCAACTCAAGATTGAAAAGCCTCCCATTTTATTGAGCGGATTGAGCACATCCACCAATAGGTTCAAGATATTTTACAGAAGTCCAATTCAAAGTACAGGCAGCACCATGAGAAAGACCGAGTGCCACATAATTTTTAGGTGGGAGACAAAGTGTGGTTACACTCGCAGAAAGAATGCCTTATAGTGCCCCATCATAATCGTTTCCCATAGTGTTACTGACCTTCACCATCACAAAGGCTATGGGTGACAATGCTTTTGAGCTCAACACTCCTCTTTTCCTTGGCCTACACCCAATATTCAACGTGGATCTCCTTCGGCCATACTTCCCACCATTGTTGGACACCTCAGAGATAGCATAACAATTGACATGAACATATCTCAACATTGAATGAATGAAACAAGCATCCAATGATCATATTTTTGACACATAGGTCAAGAGAACTCGCCAGTAAAGGATCCAACTTTATCGAGTTTTCAAAGTAAGGAAACTCCAGCACCAAGGCAAGTGGCTCACTCGGGGCCAAACTCAGCAGAAAATTCCTCATCTGATGGGGATACTCAACACAATGGAGAACATTTCTTCCTAAGGGGGGAGAACTGATCCATATGGATTTCGGTGTCCTCCCACCTATTCTAACTGTCTCATTCTGGTCGTTTTCTAGTTTTGTAGTTTTTTCCTAGTTTTTGGGATGGTGACATCCAAGGTCATTTTGAGGGCCTAAATAACGTTTTTAGGCTTGCCATACTTAGAATGTAGACAAAGTCAGTTTGTGACAAAAACATGTGTATTACTTGGAAATACCTTTCCAATGGTCTATCGTGCACCTAAAATCAAGATCGTATGCAAAAGTTATGACCCCAGGATGTTGATGTGTTAGCTTACCCCAACGAGGCCCACATGAATTTTGGTGCTTCATCTCCTAGGGTTAGGTTTTTGGATGTCTAGGATTTTGGAACTCTTGTTTATTGTAAAAAGGATTGGAGATCCTCATTGTAACAATATTCTTGCGAATAAGCACATCTGTCACATCTCTTCTGAGAGATAATCCACCACCATTCTAGCAATCTTGTTTTATGTTGCATTCTATAGTTTCAACACATTTTCTTATTGAATAGAAACTAGTTTTACTGCATCTCTGTTATTCTTGTGTATCTATGTTAAGAATAATAATAATTTGTATTCATTTTCGTTCTTCTCATAAAATCCAGATCGTAAAGAAAGAGAGATAGAGAGGGTAACAGTATTGGAAGGTGAATTGCTGCAAAAAATTGAGTTGCAGTAGGAATAATATGAAAATTCTAGATCTTTGTGATGAGAGTATTGTTGTGTTGTTGTGGATTAATGTGCAACAAAGGGATACAATGAGTTGAGAGAAATAATGTGTAGTATCGAAATATGTTTTGAAAACTAAAGTGTATAGTAGATGATAACTATATAGTTGGGAGTGAAACATTAAGGAGTTGCATTGAAAAACTATAGATTCATATGATTTACCTCATAAGCATGAGGGAATTATTTATTATAACCTAATAAGTTTGATGTAGGAGAATATCAGTCACCCTAGGTTGACATAGCGAAGGAAGTTACAGAGACATGACAATGTTGTTGTGACATTGATTAAGCATTCAAGAATGTGAGAGGTTGCTAGAATTGATAGGTTATTGCAGATCAAAGGATGATTGAGGTAGTATCGGTACATAATGGAAGTGCGAGTGCATGATAAGGATGAATGTGTTGTTTCATATTGCAGTTGCAGATGTTACGGTTCAAAAATATTTCATTGTTGGGTAAAAATCGAAAGGATGCACGAGAGGTGAAGAGTCACTAAGGAAAGGAAAAACTAAAATCTGGAAGATGAAAGAGCATGAGGAGCCACTAGGGAAATTGAAGAAAATAGTTTCTGGAGGAATAGAACATAGCATCAAGAGATTCCAAGGGGGCTTGCAGAATAGAAAATATGAGAGATCGTGAAAGATAAGAAAGACATAAGTAGTTGAGGTCGTGATGTCCTATGTCCTAACAACCCAATGGATATTGTAATATCATGTACGATTATAGAACTAATGTATTATAATCTGTATGAATGAATAAAATAGTTAATGGTTCACAGATTTAATCTTTCTCAACATGTGTGTGAATGGAATCCTGTAGGATGTTGGATTGTTTTATTACCTATATTCTAGATGTAATTACATTCCAACCATATTATAACATATGATTGATTCCTATACCTATAGAGAGTATTTCCATATGATATTGGTTTTTAGGTGTCTTTTGAAATGTTGTGGTTGGAAAAAAAACACGTAGTAGCAGAGGATGTGTTACAACATAGGTGTGTTGTAGCAAGAGGATGCAACAAGAGGCATGTTGTAACTGGAGATGTGTTGCAATAAAGATGTATTGCATCCAAAGGCATGTGGTTGAAGATGTGTTGCAGCCACAGGTTTAGATGTTTTGTAGCAATATATGTGTTGTAGCATGGGCATGCTGCAGCAACAAGCATGTCAAAAAGAATGTGTGGTAGAAGGAGGTTACAACAGGAAACATGCTACAATAGAGGTGTGTCACAACAAATACATGTTACAATAGAGTCATATGATAACAGGATCCATGTTACATCAAAGATATGTTACAACAACAAGGTGTGTATTGCAGCATGATGTGAGTTGCAGTAAAGGATTTGTCATAGCATATGTGTTCTATATAAAGAGATGTGTTGCAGGAAAGGGATGCGTGTTGCACCAGAGGCATATTATAGTATGAGACGAGTTGCAGTAGAATACATGTCACCACATAATATGTGTTGCAGTATAGGTGTTTTTCATAGGAGGTGTGTTGCAGAAGAGTGGGCATGTTGCAACAAGAGAGAAGGTTGCAAGAGGAGAGGGCAAGTTGCAGTAGGAGACAAGTTTGAACAAGTGAATATGCCACAGAATGTTTAGTACAATATGGTTATTTTATAGCATATGTTGGTGGTGCGACAGGGAATAAAACATGGATACATGCTAGCAGAGGTACAACACTCGGTCCTGTGGCATGAGCAGATCAAAAAAAGGAAAATGTAGTAATGACAAAGAAGCTTCATGACAATTGTGATTTCCATTATGCATAAATTAATCAATTTTCCGCATCAAATGGACTCTAATGGTAGGGAGGGGATGGACCGCTGCATCAATTTAGCCCCAACATCTTCGTGGAGAATTGTTGAATTGACCTATTTGACCAACAGTTGAATCTTTGATGTGATAACCTCGACCACTTAGATTACAGTTCATTCGACAAAGGGAGTTGATGCAAATAACTCGAAATCTCCTACCCAAGTTCCTCTACCTTGATGTTTGGGATTTTTTTCTTCATTTTTTGTTCCTTCATTTTTTTCATGTTGTCTCAAGAATGTCATATTAGGTATCTATATAAGTCTAGTATTATTTGTCTAAGAAGGGTATCTTTTATTTTCATTTTTGACATCATTAGAATTATAAATGCGCAATTTTCTAAGTTGACCTGGTTTCCCAATGGGTAGGCCAACAAATAATCAATACTTATTGCAATATAACTTTTCGTATATATATATTGATAGATAGATAGATCACATAAAAGTTATACCACTATATAGTTATCATAAATTTCTATCAACAGAAGGAAATGACGGAAATGACTGAAAAAACAACTCTATTCTCAAGTATGCTATATAAACAAATATGCTAGCAAGGAAAGATAAAAGTCCTACCTCATCCAGACATTCGATGAAGTCCATTGTTGAGCACTTGATCCAAAGAAATATACATGCAACTAGTCCTCAACAACCAAGCAATACAAGCATATGGTGATAATATATTATTTTAGCACATTCAATAGCATAATCCATCAACATCCATAACAAATACGCCCATGGAATAATAATTAAAATATTTGCAAGATATCAATTGGATGAGAAAAGAGTATTTCTATTAAGATATAATTAACAAAAGTGAATGAGTTGCAAACTTCCGTGTCGGAACAGTTCAGAACCGAGAAACTATGTTCCTTCCAATTGGGCATCCACCGCTACAATCCTCCACCAAAGGAAAGCTCATATAAGAGAGACAATGGAGTTCTCAATCAATAAGGGAAGAGCTTGGGGGCTGAAAAATGTTTTCAAACTCAAAGGACAAAGGGATGAAAACTCAATTTGAAGTGAATAATTCCTCTAGAGAAACTTTGTTCTCAAAGTTGAATTATTTCTCCTCTTTTCCATAGCTCGTATTTGGCCCATTTATAGCCTTCAAGTGGAACTGAAGGGCCAATTCAGAATGTTTCAAGTATATGGAAGGCCAAGTATCATTGATCTTGTGATGTGACATGGAAGCTCGATACAATTTTTTAATTTTTGGGCACATTTCCCGATGTACACGAGTTGTAGTGGTGTAGCCTGCATATACACATGTTGTATAGTAGGAAAGATGCGTATATGTGGAAAAAAATGTATTTTTAGATCTGGGATTTGCAAAAGGGGAATTCAAATCTACATAGGGAAATGGAAAAAGGCCTTTTGTGCAATATTTCATGGGGTGAGACAAATCTTGTTATAACAACAATGTAGATCCAAAAGCGTTGAGAAAGTAAAGGGATCTGAAGGTGTTTCCTCTACAAAAGAAAATACCTCCAAAGGAGAAGGAGGAGATGTGTACTCGAATTCTTCAAGCACACATGTAGATCATGAGGCATGGTTGGTTGAATCCCCACAGGAAGTGGTTCTCTTAATATGAAAGGGATGGTCAACTTAATGTCTTCTTAGGTGATGAATCAACAACCATAATCATATGACAAGGAACATTCAAGTTGAGGATCATAGATGGAAGGATTAGAACACTACCTAGTATTTTGCACATCCCAGGACTGGCCATAAATTTGATTTTTGTAAGAAAAATGGATGATGCATAGGTAAAAATGGTATTTCAAAAAGAAACTTGTAGGATCGTTTGAGGAGAAATGGTGTTGTTGAAGGGAGTTCAGATTGGAAATCTGTATAAGATGCAAGGAATCACTATTAGTAATGGATGTAATAGTTCCATCATTCATGATATTGGAGTTGAAGAAGAAAAAAATCCTACATTCTCTCGAGAAAAGGTTATGATATGGCATGAAAGACTGAGGCATATCAGAGAGAAGGGATTCTGACTACTACACAGTAAAGGTATGGTTAAAGGTATATCTATCTCCTCTTTGGATTTTGATTTCTGTGAACATTTTGTATATGTGAAGAAGAATTGGGTAAGATTCCCATCTGGCTGATCCATGTGGATATCGTTGGCCACCCACCTTTTCCAACTCACTCAAAACAGTTTTATGGCAATTTTGGAAATTTACTTTTTTTAGTAGTTTTTAACTTTTGGGGCCATTTTGAGGGCCTAAATGAAGGTTTTTCAGGATCAATCTTCTCAATGATAACCAAAGGCTTTGATTGAGCCCCTGAAATAAATCTCCTCAATGATACCTTTCCTACGGGCTATCATGCACCTAAAATAGAGATCGTATGCAAAAGTCATGACCCCGAGAAGTTGATGTACTAACGTACCCAAATAGGGCCCACATGACTTTGGGTGCTTCATCTACTAGGGTTAAGTTTTTGGATGTCTAGGGTTTTTTGACATTCCTATTTATTGTAAAAAGGCCTTCAGAGCCTCATTGTAATAATCTTATTGTGAGTGAGCGCATCTGTCACATCTCTTGTCAAAGATAAGCTTCCACCATTCCAACGAGCTTGTTTTCCGCCGCATTTTACAATTTAAACTTATTTCCTTATTGAATAGAAAACCAGTTTTACTGTATCTCTATTATTCTGTGTTAAGAATATTTTAACAATTTGTATTCATTTCATTCTACTCATAAAATCTGGATCAGTGGTATCAGAGAGGTCTCCTCCTTGTCATCTTAATGCATGTCCCCAACGAGGTCAAGGTACAAAGAATTGGGTCCCAAGCTTGTTTCTCTTGAGGACAAAATACCTTGCACACCCAAGGGACCTCTCATGGTAGGAGAAAATAAATATGATGGGACAAGATATCCTTTCAAAATGTTGCTTGAGGAATCCCTCATGCAACAAAGGAATGAGATGATGGATATTTTTGCGCAAATCCTTCGATAGCTACCAACGATCGATGCATATTTCTCAAGTGGAAGCGTCGCCCCATTCAAGGTAAAAATCAACTTTGATATTCCTATATTTGAAGGAAATATAGATGCAAATGTTGTAGACAAGTGGTTGAATATACTAGAAGGGTAATTTTTTTACCATAACTTTTCGAATAGAGAAAATATTACTTTTACACTCCTCAAAGTCGTTCCCCATGTCAAAGTTTGGTGGGAAACTTTTTGCGAGAAAAAGGAAATAGAGGAACTCTCATTATTTATAGTCGCGACTAGTTGGGAATCCTTTAGATATTTTATTAAGGAACAATACTACCATGTCAAAAGTTATGACAACTTGTATACCAAAAGGACCACATTGCGGCAAGAAAGAGACCAAGCAGTGCCAAAGTTCACAACTATATTCCATACTTTATGCACCAAGACGGGTATCAAAGATTTAGAGTGACATCTGGTGCTTAAGTATCGTGATTCTCTACATAGATACATCCAGACCGAAATGGAATTTTTGGATATCTTGGCCTTGGGCGCGACCTACCGATATGCCGCAAAATCGAGCAGAAGCTCAAACAAAAGACGTGACAATTTGGTCCTAAGAACCCCTCATAGAAAAATCCAGGAAGGGGCAGCCCCAACCCACAGAATAAAGGATAGAGAAAAGATGGAGAGTATTAGGACAACCATTCCAAGCTGCAAGAAAATAAGGACACCGTAAAGACAAAGAAGGTTTTCAGGAAGTGTTGTGACTTCCATAAGAGCCCTTGGCATAACATTGGTGACTACTGCTCAAATCAGTCATTGGTGGCCGAAGTGAAATCCTCTTAATCAGATGCAGGTTCTAACTCTAAGTTAGAACTAGAAAGGTGAATATGGATCATTGACGTGGAACCCAGTGCCACCATTGCTACCACCAAGCTCCAGCCTGGTGAACCAGATGATCTAGAAGAAGGAGAGTACCTCTTCCATTCACAGATGTGGGTAAAAGGCACCCCGCTGCACTTCATTTTTGATAGCGGTATCCAGAAAAACCTCATCTTATCAGAGGTCATCAAGCAGATATTCCTAATGACAACACCACACCCACAACCATACACCATTGGATGGCTCTTCCAAGGAAGTGATCTCCGCATCAGCCAAGAGTGTCGACTGTCGTACGACATCAAGCCCTTGAAAAAAGAGGTATTGTGTAATATTGCTCCTCTTGAAGTTTTTAATGTTCTTTTGGGACAACCTTATTTATGGAAATGTCATGTTGTATATGAGTCTAGGCCTCATAGCATTATTAATAATTTGAACAGGAAATTGTACAGAATACCTAAGGCAGTCCCTCCTAGCGTTATTTCCTTGATCTATGCCAAGAAATGCAGGAAGGTCATCTCTCGGATCGGGAAATTTGTCTTCTTCCTGATTCTCTCTCAGAGTGAGTGCAAGATCACAGCCACATCCAGGGCCTCCGTGGTTAATATCTCCACACAACATAAGAAAGTGGATAAGGTCATGGAAGAATACTCAGATATCTTCTCCTCTCCCACCGAGGTCACTCTACACTGCTAGGTCAAGCATCCCATCGATCTGCCCCCAGGCACATAACTACCCAATGGGCTAGTCTACTATCTCTCTCTGTTAGAAAACGAGGAGATCAAGAGGCAAATCAAAGAACTACTCAACAAGGGGCACATATGTCCCAACTCATTGCCTTTTTGGAGCCGAATCGTGCTGGTGCAGAAGAAGGATGGGACCTAGTGACTCTACATTGATTATCGGGACCTGAATAAAATCACAGTCTGAAACTGGTACCTGATTCCCCGAATCGATGACCTCCTTTATCAACTCATGGGGGAAAAATACTTTAGTAAGATTGATCTGAATTCTGGCTACCACCAGGTCCCAATAGAGAAAAAAAATGTATGGATGACCACCTTCAAGTTAAAATAAGGTCTTTTTGAATGGTTGGCCATGCCCTTTGGTTTGAAAAATTCTCCAAAATAGCTTATGAGGATGATGGACGATATCCTATGACCTTTCACCCATACTTTTGTAGTTGTGTATCTGGATGAAATACTCATCTACAACAAGAATTGGGAAGAACACTTGCAACATATTCAGTAGGTTCTGCAGACCCTGCGACAACACAAACTATATGCAAACTTGGAAAAATGCTCCTTCAACATGGAAAGGGTCCATTACTTAGGCTACATCGTTGATCGACATGGTGTGCATGTGGATCTAGCCAAGATCCAGGTCATTCATGACTGGCCATCCCCAACCACACTCACTGAACTTCGGATCTTCTTGGGCCTCAACAATTTCTATCGCAAGTTCTTCTTGGGATTCTCTCATATAGCATCGTCCCTCATCCAAGTAACCAAGGGTGGCGGTAAGAAACAATTTTGTGGGGTATGTCCCAACAACAAGCCTTCGATGACTTGAATAAGAGTTTATGCTCATCCCCAGTACTTTCATTACTGGGCCTGCAACATCCCTTTGAGATCGAGACAAATGCTTCAAACTATGTTGTGGGCGTTGTTCTCTCTCAAGACGGTCACCTTGTGGCATATCATAGTGAGACACTATTAGATATTGTTCGTAAGTACCCTAATTATGCCAAAGAAATGTAATCCATTGTGAAATCTTACCACTACTGGAGACATTACATTCTTGGGAAGGAGACAATCATCCACACTGATCACAAGCCACTAAAGTTCATGCAGACCCAAGGAAAATTGCAGAATGACCTCCATCTGAAGTGGTCCACATACTTACAACAGTTCCACCTCAACATCAAGTATAAAACAAGAAGTACCATGGTTCTAGACTCTTGCAGCCAAAACACCTTCGAATGGCCCCACCTCTACGAGATAGACCTTCACTTCTCCACCGCCTACCAAATGTTGGGATCCAACTCAGTGGTCGCTTTTCCATCTTCAAAACAGGTTGTTGTGTTTTCTAGGCCATCTCTGCGTTCCATCAAGGGAGAGCATGAAGGTAATTTGGGAATCTCACTACAGTCAAGTGGAAGGAAACTTTGGCATAGAAAAGACAATGGCAGTGTTGTAGAAACATTTCTACTGGCCGAAACTTTGACAGGATGTCAACAAGTATATCAGGTCATGCACCACCTGTGCTATTGCCAAACTGACCACTAATACATAAGACATGTACACCCCTCTTCCTACTCCTAAAAGGCCATGGGAATCCATCTCAATGGACTACATGTTGGGCCTCCCATCCACCAAGAGGGGAAATGACTATGTTTTTGTGGTTGTTGATCTATTTTCCAAGATGGCGAATATAGCTGCCTGCAAGAAGAACATCATAGAAGAAGCCAATGCCAAGATATTTTTTGAATGAGTATGGGTACATTTTGGGATTCCAAAAACCATTATCTCAAACCATGAAAATTTATTCCTCGACACATTCTAGTCGAGCCTCTGTTCACTGTTGGATACCAAGCTCACTAAATCCACTGCTTTCCACCCCCATACAGATGGCCAAACTAAGGTCTTCAATCAGATTATCGTACATACCCTACGCATGTACAATTAAAAACACCCCTGCACATGGGATGAGAGTCTTCCCTACGTACAACAAAGCTACAACCGAGCCCTGCATAGCTCATCTAACCACATCCCCTTTCAGGTGGGGTTGGGATTTCAACCATTGAGCCCCATGGACGTTGCACTACCCCTGGTGACCACCTCGATCGACTCGTCCCCTGCTCCACCAGAAGCTGACAAAGCCACCCGGTTCATTGAGAGGATCAAACACATCCACAAATAGGTTTAATATATTCTACAAAAGTCTAATGCCAAGTACAAGCAACACCATGATCAACATTGGGTGCCACATAAATTTCAAGTGGGAGACAAAGTTTTGTTGCACTTGAAGAAATAACACCTTACACGGCCCCATCAGAAGCTTCGACCACTTCATTTTGTTCTGTATTCCATCACTAAGGCTGTGGGTGACAATGGTTTTCAGCTCAACATTCCCCCTTTCCTTGGACCGCACACAGTCTTCAACCTGGCTTTCCTTAGGCCATATTTCCCACCATTATTGGACACCTCAAAGATAGCAGAGCAGTTCAGACCAATAGATTTCAACCCTGACTGCATGAAACATGAATCCAATTATTATATTTCAACCCTATGGACACACAGATCAAGGGAAATCGACAACAAATGATCTAGCTTTATCGAGTCGTCAAAATAGGGAAGCTTCTGCACCAAGGCAAATGGCTCACCCGGTGCCAAATTCAACAGAAATTTCCTAATCTGATGGGGGAAATAAACGTAATGGAGAAAATTTATTTCTAATAAGGGAGGATTGATCCAAGTGGATATCAATGTCCACCCACTTTTTCCAACTCGCTCAAAATAGGTTTCTAGCAATTTTGGCAATTTACTATTTTTAGCAGTTTTTAACTTCCAGAGCCATTTTGATGGCCTAAATGAAGGTTTTTTGGGATCGATGTTATCAATGAAAGCCTAAGCCTTTGATTGAGCCCCCAAAATAAATCTTCTCGATGATACCTTTCCAACGGGCTATCATGCACCTAAAACGAAGATCGTATGCAAATGTTACGACCCCAGGAATCTGATGTACTAACTTACCCAAACGGTGCCCACATGACTTTTGGCGCTTCATCTCCTAGGGTTAGGTTTTTGGATGTCTAGGTTTTTTTGGAGTTCCTATTTATTTTAAAATTTCTTCAGAGCCTCATTGTAATCATCTTCTTGTGAATGGGCACAACAATCACATCTCTTCTCAGAGATAAGCCGCCACCATTCCAACAAGCTTGTTTTCTGCTGCATTTTACAGTTTCAACATATTTCCTTATTGAATAGAAAACTAGTTTTCATGTATCTATGCTATTCTAAGTTAAGAATATTTTAATAATCTGTATTCATTTTGTTTTTCACATAAAATCTGGATCATTGGCGCAACGAGGGTAGAAGGAATTTTACAGCTAGTGCACAGTGATGTGTTTGGACCCGTGTCAGTTCCATTATTGGGAAAATATGTGTACTATGTATCGTTTATATATGAATTCTTCATGAATATATGGATATATTTCCTCATGAATAAATATGAATTCTTTGACAGTTTTAAAGAGTTTAAGGCTCTTGTTGAGAATCAAGCAGAGAAAATAATTAAGGTGTGGAGGAAAGATAATGGTGGAGAGTTTTGTGGGAATGAATTTGAAGAATTATGTAAGAAGTGAAGTATAGAAAGGAAGAAGACTACTCCATATACACCTTAGTAGAATGAAGCATATAAACCTCAGCAGAATGGAGTTGTGAAAAGGATGAACTGGACATTGATGGAAAAAGCAAGATGCATTATATGTGGTGTCAAGTTAGGGAAATAATTTTGTGCAGAGGTAGTGGGTACTGCATGTTACCTGGTCAACAGATCACCCCCATCATCACTGGATGAAAATTTTCCAAAAGTGATCCATATGGATTTTGGTGGCCTCCCACCTATTCCAACTGGCTCATTTTGGCAGTTTTCTAGTTTGGCAGTTTATTCCCTAGTTTTCGGGTCCCTGACTTGCGGGGCCATTTTGAGGCCCTAAACAACGTTTTTTAGCGATCACCACAGTCATAACGAATATTGTTAGATAACAACAAAATGTGTATTCCTTGGATAGAACTTTCCAATGGGTTATTGTGCACCTAAAAGAAAGATCGTATGCAAAAGTTATGACCCCGGGAAGTTGATGTACTAACTTACCCAAATGAGGCCCACATGACTTTTGGCGCTTCATCTCCTAGGGTTAGGATTTTGGATGTATAGCGTTTTTGAAATTCCTTCTTATTGTAAAAAGGCCTTCAGAGCCTCATTATAATGATCTTATTGCGAATGAGCCCAGCCGTCACATCTCTTCTCAGAGATAAGCTGCCATCATTCTAGCAAGCTTGTTTCCGCTGCATTTTATAGCTTCATCTTATTTCCTTATTGAATAGAAACCAGTTTTACTATATATCTATTATTATGTGTTAAGCATATTTTGATAATAATCTATATTCATTTCATTTTGCAAATATATTATGGATCAGTGGTATCAGAGCGGTCTTCTCCTTGTCGTTCTTAATGCATGTCCCCAACGAGGTCAGGGTACAAAGAATTGGGTCTCGATCTTGTTTTTCTTGAGTACAAAAGATCTCACACGACCAAAATACCTCTCATGGAAGAAGAACAAAAATATGATGGGACAATATATCCCTTCAAAATGTTGCTCGAGGAAGCTTTCACGCAACAAAGGAATGAGATGATGGATAGCTTTGCACAAATTGTTTGGTGACTACCAACAGGTGACACATCTTCCTCAAATGGAGGTGTTGCCCCCTTCAAGGTACAAATCAACTTCAATATTACTATATTTGAAGGTCTGATAGATGCAGATATGGTAGACAAATGGTTGAATATGATAGAAGGGTATTTCTCTGTCCATAACTTCTCGAAAAGAGAAAATATTACTTTTGTTCTCCTCAAAGCCATCCCCCGTGTCAAAAATTGGTGGGGAACTTTCTATGAGAAAAAGGAAACAAATGAACCCTCATTATTTATAGTCAAAGTCACCTGGGAGTCCTCCATGGATTTTTTTAAGGGACAGTACTACCCTGTTGGAATTTATGACAACCTATACACAAAACAAACCACATTGCGGCAGGAACAAGACCAAGCGGTGCCCGAGTTCACAAATATGTTCCATACCTTGCACACCAAGATGGGTATCAAATATTCTAAGTGACATATGGTGCTCAAGAATCACAATGGTCTGCATAGATACATCCAATCCAAAATGGAGTTTCTGGACATCTTATCCCTTGGCACGGCCTACCGATATGCCATCAAAATCGAGAAAAAGATCAAACAAAAGACAGGACAATTTGGGCTTGGGAACCCCTCACAACAAAATCTAGGAAAGGGAAACCTCAACCTGTAGAACAAAGAAATGAGCAAAGACAGGAAACCTCAAGAAAACCATTCTAGGTCACAAGCAAAGAAGGACCCCAGAAAGACAAAGAAAGATACCGGGAAGTGGTGCGACTTCCATAAGAGCCCTTGGCATAACACTATTGATTGTCGCTCGAACCAGTCGCTAGTGGCTAAGGTGAAAGACTATGAATCATATGCAGGTTCCAACTCTAAGTTAGAACTAGAAAGGGGGAGACAAATCATAGAAGCAGAATCCAGTGCTACCGTTGCTACCACCAAGCTCCATCCTGGTGAACCAAACAAGCAAGAGGAAGGAGAGCACCTTTTTCATTCACATATGTGGGTGAAGGGTACCCACTGCACTTCATTGTTGATAGTGGTATCCAGAAGAACCTCATCTAAGTAGAGGTTGTCAAGCAACTCTCCATGCTGACAATGCCATACCCCAAAACCTACACTATCGGATGGCTCCACCAAGGAAGCGACATCTGCGTCAGCCAATAATGTCGCTTGTCATATGACATCAAGCCCTTCAAAGATGAGGTATTGTGCGATGTTTCCCCTCTCGAAGTTTGTAATTTTACTTTGATCCAACCATATTTATGAAAATATCATGATGTATATGAGTCTAGGCCTCGCAGTGTTATTATTACTTTGAACAAGAAATTGTACAGGATACCCAAGGCAGTAACGCCCAATTCTATTTCCTTGATCTCTACAAAGAAATGCATAAAGGTCATCTCTCAGACAAGGAAGTTTGTCTTCTTCATTATTCGCTTTTAGAATGAGAGAAATATCGCAGCCACGTCTAAGGTCTTCGTGGCCAACCTCTCCACATAGCAGAAGAAAATGGATAAGGTCATGGAAGAATAATTAAATATCTTCTCCTCACCTATCGGGGTACCTCTGCACTGTTAGGTCAATCACCCCATCGATATGACCCCCGGCACACCACTACCCAATGGGACAGTATACCACCGCTCTATGTTAGAGAATGAGGATATCAAGCGACAGATCCAGGAACTACTCCCCAAGGGGCACATCTATCCCAGCTCATCACCTCTAGGGAACCCAATCGTGTTGGTATAGAAAAAAGATGAAACTTGCAACTATGCATTGATTACTGAGCCTTGAATAAAATAACAGTCAGAAACTGGTACCTGATTTCCCAAATCAATGACCTCCTTGATCAACTCATGGGATCCAAATACTTTAGTAAGATTGATATGAAGTCTGGATACCACCAGGTTTTGATATAATAGACAAATGTATGGAAGACTTCCTTCAAGTCAAAGGAAGGTATTTTTGAATGGTTGGTCATTCCCTTTGGTTTGACAAATTCTCCAGCCACTTTGATGAGGATGATGGACGATATCCTGCAACCATTCACCAATACTTTTGTAGTGGTCTATCTAGATGACATCCTCCATTACATCAAGACTTGGGAAGAAAACTTGCAACATATTCAACAGGTTTTGCTCACCCTGCAACAACACTATCTCTACGCCAACTTTGAAAAATGATCCTTCGATATGTACATGGTTCATTACCTAGGCTACATCATTGATCAACATGGCGTACATGTGGATCCACCCAAAATCCAAGTCATTCGTGACTGGACATCCCCATAGACACTCACTTTGCTTCGAAGTTTCTTAGGCCTTACCAATTTCTACCGCAGGTTTGTGTTGTGATTCTCCCATATTGCATGGGCCCTCGACCAAGTAACTAGGGGTGGTAGTAAGGACAAATTTGCGTGGGGCGGATTCCAACAAAAAGAATTCAATGATATGAAGCAATGCTTGTGCTCATCCCCAGTACTTTCACTACCAAACCTACAACAACCCTTTGATATTGAGACAAATGATTTAGACTATGTTGTGGGCATGATTCTCACTCAGCATGACCACCCCATGGCCTATCATAGTGATATACTATTAGATGTTGTCCGTAAGTACCCTACTTATGACAAAAAAATGTACTCCATTGTGCAAGCCTACTTCCAGTGGAGAAATTACATTCTTGGGAAGGAGACAGTCATCCAAATTGATCATAAGCCACTTCAGTTCATGCAGACACAAAGCAAATTGTAGAATGACCGCCATCATAAGTGGTCCACGTACTTGCAGCAATTCCACCTCAACATCAAGTATAAAATGGAAAGCATCAACCGCGTCCCTGATTGCCTCAACAGACCATCAGTCATGACACTCACCACGATGCTAAAATATTGCAACCATGAGACCTATGGATGGCCCCAACTCTATGAGATAGGCCGAGACTTCACCACCACCTACCAAATGTTGGGCGCAAACATAGTTGTCACTAATTTCCATCTTCAAGATGGGTTGTTGTGTCGTCTGGGCCATATTTTCGTTCCATAAAGTGAGAGAGTGAAGATGATCTATGAATCCCACTACAGTCAAGTGGTGGGACCGTTCGGCCTTGAAACGACAATGGAAATGTTGCAGAACAATTTCTACTAGCCGAAACTTTGACAGGAGGTCAGCAAGTATATTAGGTCCTACACTACCTGTGCGATTTCCAAACCGACCACTAAGAAATAGGGCATGTACACCTCTCTTCCTACTCCTGACATGACATGGGAATCCATCTCAATGGACTACATGTCGGGCCTCCCGTCGACCAAGAGGAACAATGATTGTGTTTTTTTGGTTGTGGATCACTTTTATAAGATGGTGATTCTAGTCGCCTGCAAGAAGAGGATCACAACAAAGGCCAATGCCAATCTCTTCTTTGAATGAGTATGGGTACGTTTTGGAATCCCACAAGCCATTGTCTCAGATCAGAACAATTGATTTCTCAACACATTATGGTCAAGCCTATGGTCATTGTTGGACACCAAGCTCACCAAATCCACGACCTTCCACCCCCAGACAGATGGTCAAACCAGGGTCACAAATCAAATTATTGTGCATATCCTAGGCGTGTATAATTCCAATCACCCTCACACATGGGATGATAGTTTCCCCTATGTTCAACATAGATACAACCAATACTTGCATAGCTCAACTGGCCACAACCCCTTTCAGGTGGGGTTGGGATTCCAACCATTGGGTCCCATAGATGTTGCACTATCCCTTGTAGTCACCTCGACCGACTCATTTCCTGCTCCAACTGAAGTTGAAAAATCCACCTAGTTCATTGAGTGAATCCAACACATCCTCCAACAATTTTAGGATATCCTACATAATTCCAATGATAAGTACAAGCAACACCATGATCAACATCGGGTTCCACATAAGTTTTAGGTGGGCGACAAAGTTTAGTTGCACTTGTAGAAAGAGTACCTTACAGGACCCCATTGGAAGCTTCACCCACTCTGTTATGGGTCGTATACCATCACCAAGGTTGTGGGTGATAATTATTTCAAGCTCAAGATTCTTCATTTCCTTGGCTTGCACCTAGTGTTCAACGTGGATATCCTTTGACCATATTTCCCACCATTATTGGACACCTCAGATATAGCACAACAACTTACACCAATAGAGCTCAAACCTGACTGCATACAACAATCATCCAGTGATCATATTGTGGAAAAATAGATCAAGGGCACTTGCCAACAAAGGATCCAGCTTTATCAAGTTGTCAAACCAGGGTAGCTCCTGCACCAAAGCAAGTGGCTCATCCAGGGCCAAATTTAGCAGAAATTTCCTCATCTGATGGGGGAACTCATTGCAATGGATAAAATTTCTTCCTAAGTGGGGAGGATTGATCCATATGGATTCCAGTGGCCTCCCACCTATTCCAACTGGCTCATTTTGGCATTTTTCCACTTTGGTAGTTTTTTCCCTAATTTTTGGGTCCCTGACTTGCAGGGTTATTTTGAGGCCCTAAACAACATTTTTTAGGGATCACCACAGTCATAATGGGTTTTAAAAGATAGAATTAATGTGTAGTCCTCATATAGACCTTTCCAATGGGCTATCGTGTTCCTAAAATGGAGATCGTATGCAAAAGTTATGACCCAAGAAAGTTGATGTACTAACTTACCCAAACAAGGCCAACATGACTTTTGGCGCTTCATCTCCTACGGTTAGGTTTTTTGGATTCCTAGAGTTTTTGAAATTCCTGCTTATTGTAAAAAGGCCTTAAGAGCCTCATTGTAATGATCTTCTTGAGAATGAGTGCAATCGTCATATCTCTTCCCAGAGATAAGCCGCCATCATTCTAGCAAGCTTGTTTTCACTGCATTTTACATTTTCAACTTATTTCCTTATTGAATAGAAACCAATTTTACTGTATATTTGTTATTTTGTGTTAATCATATTTTGATAATAATATCTATTTATTTCTTTCTGCAAATATATTCAGGATCAACAAGAGATATGGACCGGTAATAAACCTTCTCTCACACATCTCAAGGTATCTGGTTGTGAGGTCTATGTTCATGTTCCAAAGAAAAAAAAGAGTAATCTAGATATGAAGGCTGAAAAGTGTATGTTTATTGGATATAAAAATGGTCTTAAAGGTTATAAGTTTTGGAACCAAGAAACTAAGAAGGTTGTGTATAGTCAAAATTTGGTATTTAGACAAATGAAGGATGTTGTAAAATAGGAATTCCTAACAAGTAAGGAAGAACTAGAGAAAACCAAGTTTGAGCCAAAAGATGATGAATCAGACTCTACAAAAGAACATGAATAAGAAGAAGAAGATCTGCATACACCAATATTGAGGATATCTATGCGGGAAAAAAGGTTATCAAAAAAGTATACTCCATCTGATTTTCATTCAAATTTTTATTTTTCTATTACTGATGATGATCCTAGAACTGTTAGGGTGGCAGTTGATTCAGAGGATGGAAAACTATGGAAAAAGGCCATGGCCATGGTTGAAGAAATGGAAGACTTGTAAAAGAATGAGGCTTGGGATCTAGTAGATTTGACGACTGGAAGAAATCTCATTGGAGGCAAATGGGTATTTAAAAAGAATCTGAATGAAGAAGGCAAAGTGAAGAAACACAAAGCTTGATTAGTAGAAAAGGGTTATTCCCAGGTTGAGGGAATTGATTTTGGTGAGATTTTTTCTCATGTTTCCAAGTTAACTTCTATTAGATTTATGTTATTTGTTCTTGTTGCATTTTATTTTGAACTAGAATAGATGGATGTGAAGAAAACATTCCTACATGGGGATCTAGAAGAAAAAATCTATATGACGCAGCTAGAAGGATTTGTTGTGAAGGGAAATAAGGAGTTGGTATGCAAGCTAGAAAGGTCCCTATATGGTTTAAAACAATCACTAAGGATGTGGTATAAAAAAATTGATACGTGTATGTTTGGACTTGGCTTCACAAAAAGAAAATATGATCATTGTGTGTATTTTAAATTAAGAGGTGATCATTTGATTTATTTGGTATTGTATGTGTATGACATGTTGTTGATAGGAAACAACAAGGAGATTATCCAAGATGTGAAAAATCAGTTTCCCTAGATAAATTTTACATGAAGGATATTGGTGCTGCAAATTTCATTTTGGACATGGAAATTAAAAGAGATTAAAACAACCGGAAACTTTGGTTAAATCAAAGAAAATATGTGGAGACAATATTGCAGAGATTTAATATGCAAGAATGTAGACCCGTTAGGGTCCCCATTCATGTAGGTGTAAATTTATATGCAGATCAGTTTCCCAAGACACAGGAAGAGAAGGAGGAAATGTCTCATGTTCAATATGCAAGTGTGGTCGAAAACTTGATGTATGAAATGGTATGTACTAGACTGGACATTGCACATGTAGTGGGATTTTTGAGTAGGTATATATTTCAAAACCATGGAAGGAGCATTGGAAAACAATAAAGAGGGGTTTTAAGTATTTGCGTGGAACTTCTAGCTATGGATTATGCTACCAAGGAAGACCAGGATTGGACAAAGTGTTGGACATACATGGATTTGTGGATGTAGACTCGGCTTGAGATATGGATAGTAGGAGATCTACAAGCGGGTATGTGTTTAACTTGTTTGGAGGAGAAATCAGTTGGATGAGAAAAACATAGTATGCAGTGGCACTTTCATATACAAAAGCGGAATACATGGAAACCACTCATGCAAGCAAGGAAGTCATATGGTTACAAATATTGTGTTCAGTTATTGGGTTGGTACAACAAACTATAATGATAGATTGTAATAGTCAGAGTGCAATTTTTTTGGCGAAGAACCCAACTTATCATTCAAAGAAAAAAAATATTAATGTTCAATATAACATTTTGATAGACATGGTTGAACAAAAGAAGGTTTTATTGATGAAGGTGGAAACTTTGAAGAATGTTGCAGATTCATTAACAAAATATATGAGCACTGAGAAGTTTTGAAGAATACTATGGATATTTTTAATCCATCTGAAGAAAACTCACTCCACAAAAATATTGATCATCAAATTTTTTGAGCATTGAGAATTTCTCTTGGTGTAGAGGATCTATGATAATTCTCTCCCTGGATTTTTGACTATGTAACCCTGTAGCCTCTTGTATGCAAAGAAAACAAGAAGTGAGAGAATGTCGGATATGTGTTATATTCTTTTCATGACCATAAATAGTATCTACATTGTGTTGGACAGGCAGGGGGGTAAGAGGGTGTTGCAGGGGGTAGAGCCACCCTACGCGGGAGTTGGGGAGCAGTGCCCTCGAAAAAAAAATACTCGATTTTAATGTCCATTTATGGGTGATTTTTCAACACATGGTTTTTTGCCAATGGTTTCTATTTCCATTTAAGGGATTAGGGTTGCTAACTAATCCAGGTCATTGGATTATGGTTTTTGATCTCGCTAACTCCTATATGTATATTGCATTGTAAATAATGTATGGTATGAATAAATATATAACATGTTGGTTTTCCTGGTTTGGGTTTCTAGGGGAAAAATCTCTTTGTAATGTGTGTATTTTCCATTGTATCTTTTATGTTATTTTATTGGAAATCGGTTTGTAGTAAAATATTGTATGGGGTTCAAATCTAAAGGATAGTTTTGATAAGTGAAAAGAATAAAATCAACCTTTCTAAAATAAGAAAAAACTCTCAAGGTCTACATAGTGTTGTGCGTTGGATGATTCTCAAAACATCGTGGGATGAAAGAATCTTCCATCTTTGTGTCACTAAGACAGCTGAATATGAAAAAAAAATATTTTTATATTTCCCTCCCTATACCCAATTTATATCCCAATTTAAAAATATTTTCCAGAATATCTTTTATAATTTGGATATATAAATTCCTTTTTATGTTTACTATAGAGTTAATGTGTAGAATTTCAAAGGAATACTAATACTACTACTAATAATAATAATTCTATGTAGGTAATAATTAAAGTAATTCAACATCCATTTTAAATAAAATATTTTTGATATCAACTTTATTTTTACATATATTAATAAAAAAAAAAAAATTCTTATTTCATCAATAATTTATGTTTACATTCAAGTATGAAAGAACTCTAGTAAAAATGGAATTGATATCTTTAGAATAAAAAAATATTTCAATGTTCACCTTATATATATGTGTGTGTTGGGGCTGGGGGGTTGATATTGAAATATTAATATCTCAACTCCATGTTAAGCATTGAAATAGAAATTAAAAGAAAACAAGTATTATGTTGTATTATATTTATATTAATTGTAAATATAATTTCTGAAATGTCAAATTTTTCAAGTGGACACTCCACTCATCATCAAGTTGAAACAATGTGAATGAAAACAATATTATTAATAATAATTAAAGTATAAAAAAATAAATAATTTAAATATAACATAATAAATAAATAAATAAAATAAAAAGATAAATAATTAATTAATTATAAAGTGAATGAAAAGAATCAAAAAAAAAATATTCACATAATTAATTATAACCCAACCATTTTAATTAAATTAATAACCAAACTATTTTGAATAATTATAATATTAATTTAATCATTTTCACAAATTAAATTATTTACTTAATAGATAACATAAATTTCTCCACACATTCCTCACATTACATAATTTTCCACATTCTACACATGTTTTCCTTTATCTTTAACTATACCAACTCTTCTCCCATGTTCTGGCGCACCTTTTAAAACAGAAAATCATATATTGCAAACGTGCAATTTTTTGTAAGACCATTATAAACTTGTGTACACGACTCACTTAAATATAACTTTTTTCAAGTAACAGCATAAATAATAAAAAACATTTAAATTTAAAGTTTTAAATATTTAAATTGTATTATTTACACAGATTTTATCATAAATATAAACCATTTTATTATGTTAAATTTTATTTGATTTTTTTTAATGTTGAAAAGATTTGTTTATTAACTTTGATCATTAAATATAAACCATTTTATTATGTTAAATTTTATTTGACTTTTTTTAATGTTGAAAAGAATTTTTTATTAACTTTAATCATTATTTTTCCTAGATGGAGTGTCTTCTAGTTCTCCTGATCATAGAGGTGGTATGAATGCCGAATGACGAGAATAACCACCCTCGTAAACAAATGGCTCCAGGCCTCCCCTCATGTAATGCTTCGAGCTCTCCAGTTGACGGTTATCATCTCCCTCCAGGTCATGTTGATGTGGTCTCGCACGCCAGAGCCTCAATGGAAATTCAAGTTCCTTGGTCGATTGAGGACAATATCATTACAAACTTGCCCCTCCATGATGGTATCTCGACGACTCTATTCATACTCGATAATGTCTCTGGTCCTTCGACGAGAAACTAACCCTCGCAATGTCATGATGAAAAGGATCCTTCTTGGGATCATCAATTCCTAGATTACGAACACAAGTTGGTGGTTCAATTGGGAAATAAATGGAGAGTCTGGATTGGTGATCTTCGACGCCCCAAGTTTGCTTTGCTCTGAGCTTTCTACTATCCTCTTTCTCTCCTCCTTTACTGTCGGTTTTCCCTCACCCTCTTTGTAGTTAACCGTTATCTTATCCTGGTTAGTTTTTCCATGGCTCCTCGAGGAAGAGAACCCTCTCGAAATATTTCTACCCGGACCCCTTGCCCCCCTTTGCTCATCCAACTGATGTTGCGAAAGAAAACGGAAGCGGTTGAAAGTTATGTAGAGTTTGTCCCAGATGCAGACAAAAGAAAAATGGTTGAGATGGAAGAGAAGGTTTGATATCTGAGATATTTCCATGATGATGAATAGGTTGAAGCTTAAATTGGTAATTTGATTTCGAATTTGTGTTGCTCTCGCTCTCACAATTCAAAATTATTTTGGAACAGGTTGCATAATAGAATGGATTCACATGGTATGTTGTATATTTAGAATGGTAGCATGTATATCCAAAATGCACTTATGAAAACAATGTTTTTTAAAAGAATATAATGGTTAGAAACTAGTAGGTCTAATTTAGGACATAGAGAAGATTTATTTACCAGTTTTGTAAATCTATGAACATACATTTATTTCCATTGTAAATTGTTTTATATTTTCTACTCATTAGCATCAATTCTTTTGGTTGTAATCCTAAGGTTTTGGGAGGTATAGAGACACCCTAAGACTCTGAATGTTGTGGCATATTTTTAAAATGGGTGTAACTATTCATAATCATAATAGTAGATCGTCACACATGTAAAATGGTTGGTGTGTTTTGTAGTTATGATATCGCAAATGAATCGAAGAAATGCTCACATAATAATTTCTCAAGGTCATAGTGTCTAAAGTAAAAGTTTTTGAGGTCATAGTTCCTAAGGTCATATTTGGCTTCTATAAATATACATTTACGGAAGTTACTTTCCATATATGCACATATACAGAAGTGGTCATCTTCCCTAAATGCACATTACAGAAGTGGTCATCTTCTGTAAATATTCATATACAAAAGTTATTGTCCATAAATGTGCATTTATGGAAGTCGACCTCTGTAAATACGCATTTATGGAAGTGGATTTCGGATATGTGTATTTATGGAAGTTGTCTTCCATAAATGCACATTTATGGTTTCTTATGTATATGTGCATTTATGGAAGCTGGCCACTTACAAAAGTTGGATTTTGTATATACAAATTTATGAAAGTGGTTCGTTTCCATAAATGCACATGTACATAAGTGATTAGCTTATGTAAATGTGCATACATGGAATCCACCTTCCATAAATGTGAATTTATGGAAGTTGGAGTTCATAAATATGCATTTATAGAAGTTGGCTTTTGTATATGCGTGCTTCTGCATATCCATAGTTTTGGAAGTGTTCAACTTCGATAAATGCGTAGATATGGAAGTTGTCGTCCATAAATGTGCATTTATGGAAGTGGTTAGCTTAAGTAAATGTATCTATACAGAAGTTGTCATTCGTAAATGTGCATTTATGGAAGTTGACTTATGTATATGTGTGTTTCTTTATATGTGCATATATGGAATCCAATTTCCATAAATGTAAATTTCAGAAGCACGTATATACGAAAACCGGATTCCATAAATGCATATATACAGAAGTTGGTATCTGTAAATGTACATTTACAGAAGTGGTGAGCTTTCCTAAATGCGCATATACAAAATATGTCGTTTGTAAATTCGCATTTATGGAATCTGGCTTCCGTGTATGTGCACTTCTGTATATGAGCATATATTGAATCCAACTTTCTTAAATTGACATTTACGGAAGCGTGCATATATGAAAGTCGCCTTCCATAAATTCCCATATACAAAATCTATCGTTCGTAAATGCGCAATTATGGAAGTTGACTTCTCTATATGCACACTTTTGAATATGCGCATACACAAAATCCAACTTCCATAAATGCACATTTATGGAAGCCTGCATATATAGAATCAGATTCAGTAAATGTGCATATACAAAAGTTGTCATTCGTAAATGAGCATTTATGGAAGTTGACTTTCGTATATGTGCATATACAAAATCCAACTTCCATAAATACACAATTATGGAAGTGTGCATATACATAAGTCGGCTTCCGTAAATGTGTATAAAATGAAGTTTTTATCCATAAATGTGTATTTATGGAAGTGGTCACCTTATGGATCTACACATAAATGGAAGTTGTCATCCATAAATGTGCATATACTAAAGTCGTTGTTTGTAAATGGGCATGTACAAAAGTTTTCGTTCATCAATGTGTATTTATGGAAGTTGTCTTTCATATATACATGATTTTGTATATACGCATATACCAAATCCAACTTCCATAAATGCGCATTTATGGAAGCACGCATATAGTGAAGTTGTCTTCCTTCAATGCGCATATATGTAATCTGTCATCTATAAATATGAATTTATAGAAGTGAACTTCCCTACATGTTCACTTCCATATATGCGCATATATGAAATCCAAGTTCCATAAATACACATTTATGGAAGCACGCATATACTGAATATGCCTTCCTTAAATGTGCATTTATGGAAGTTGT
This sequence comes from Picea engelmannii, assembly GCA_009831015.1. Lineage (NCBI taxonomy): Eukaryota > Viridiplantae > Streptophyta > Pinopsida > Pinales > Pinaceae > Picea > Picea engelmannii. Next base: position 648,299 of record ML776604.1, read on the forward strand.
CTTTAGTAAATGCGCATTTATGGAAATTAGATTTTGTATATTCCTACTTTCGTAAATGTGCATATACATAAACCGCCTTCTGTAAATGTGCATTTATGGAAGTTGGATTCTCTAAATGCACATTTATGGAAGTTGGATTCTATATATGCGTGCTTCCATTTATGCACAGTTTTGGAGCTAGTTAGCTTCCGTAAATGTGCGTTTATGGAAGTTAGATTCTGTAAGACAACTTCCATATATGAGCATTTGTGAAAGGTGACCACTTCCAAAACTACGCAAATACGAAATTCAACTTACGTAAATGCGCATTTATGAAAGCCAACTTCCATACATGCACATTTATGGAAGGAGGATTTTGTATATGCGCACTTACAAAATCACGAATATACGAAATCCAACTTCCATAAATGCACATTTACGAAATCCAACTTACATAAATGCACATTTAAAGAAGCCGAATTCCATAAATGTGCATTTATGAACGATGTATTTTGTATATGCACATTTACAAAAATATACTTCTTCAAATATTTTGACCAAAGGTGCTTGGACTTATACATTGTTACCACCAAAACCCTTACTTTGTGATGAAATCCTAAGAACAAGTAAGATGCTAGAGTAAATAAGCCTAGTTGGGTATATAGTCAAGCCAAAGAATTCCAACATCTACTTTTCATAGCCTAGTTGGGGACTGGCTTCCTCAATATTGACTCTCTTAGTAGATGCCACCATCAAGGATGGAACTATTTGATTGGGTTGTTGATATTGGTTTCTCTAAGGGGAGTCCTTGGTGATCAACTAGGATTTTTCCTTCACAACATTCCAACATGTGGATTTTTATTGGGGATTTTGAGACTTTCCACTCTTAGGATTACTTCTTCTCGAGTGAGATAGTGTTACTGATAAATTATTGTCCTGTTCCTATAGTCCTAGTGGAAACTCAGTTGGGAATGTAGGTTGGGAGTGGAATGGAATCTTCCACACACATGAATTGATTGAAAGATATAGATAGTTGGATATTGGTCAGGGACCAAATCTGGAGTCAGAATATCCTTGTATTCTATGATATTTTACATCAACTAATCATGGGAGAAATAAGTTCAACTTGTTATGCTTGCATCCTGAAGCTTCAATGAGTTCAAATTTGTCACAATATAAAACCAGATAAGTGTAGCATGTATTGAATCAATTCAACACTATTGACATGGTGGATTGGCATAAGAAAACTCGAGAAATGGTTTCAAGAAAGCTAATTCAACCTACAAAAAGTGTGAAGAAATTACAAAGATTGGTTATCAAGCTAGATGTTCAACTTTCGAATTAATTGAGGATTGTCAATAGAGTTAAAACAATAAGATTAATATACTTAGAAAGAAATGTCATAGCATTGGCTAATGCATTTAAGGGTTCTAAAGGTGTAAAATGTATGATCAATTGGAAGGATGTGGAAATGATAATTCATAAATCTAAGTTAAAAATGCCTCAATGTGAGCTAATGAATTCTACAGAATTAATAAGTTCTTATGAAGAAAGATACTTGTTATCCTTAGAAAATGGGAAGTTTCAAGAGATAAATTCATATTTTTCAAGAGAGAGAAGATTAAGAAGGAAAAAGCTAATCTCTTTAAAAAAAACATACTCTCAAAATACAAAGATTGCAGCAAGAACTTACACGGAAAACCTCCCAACTCAATCCCTTATCATATTTTTTTTCATATAGTTAACGATGATTATACGATTATCAACCTTTCTCACAATGAGGACAATGTTGATTATCTGTTGGATAAGCTAACAACATAGAAATCTCAAATTTGACAGTTGACAAGTCATATTCAAAGTCTGAGAATGTCAAACAAGGACACACTAGCTCACCTAAATGTGGTCATCAAAGAAAAGGAATCGGACGTGAAGTAACTGCAAGCACAAATATATAAGAATAATGAAGAAATGGATTTTCTTGTCAAAACTAAATCTTGATAAATTGTTGGAAGAAATATTAAGTTTAGTTTTAATAAAAGCAATTTTTAATTTTTTTTTTTTTTTTTTTTTTTTTTNTTTTGATATTTTTTGTTAATTTATTTTCTTATACATATGGATGTGTTCAAAGAATGTTGTGCATAACAGTAAAGACAATATTTAGTGTGAAATGTACACTTGTTCCCTTCATGATAAATTATATATTAAGTAAATATACATTATTAATATGGAATGTGTAACTGATTTTGTTTGTGAATGTTTTTTATATTGAAAGATTTAAACCAAATTTTTGATAATTTTTAATATTCATTACTCCTTATTGGTATTTGAGTATTTCATATTTCAAACTCTTTGAATTATATATTCTATTGAGCTTCTTATATTTTTTTTTTATAAAGTCATTGTATGTTTTCTTGAAAACTTTCTTTCTATGAATTGTAGATGGAGTTAAGCATGTTATGTTATTCTTTCAACATATTTTTCACTTACATTCTATTTAAATAATTTGTATTCAATGTGACATACACTCTAGTTAGTGAATTATTCTAAAATAACTTAAAGTGGGGAGGCCTCCAAAGCCTCTATAAAATGCATTGGCATTGTTTTTTAGAAAAGAATAACAGGAGGAACAACATCCATTTTAACACCGTTATAATTACGGGGAACAAAGTTTTAAATTTATATTAATTGGGAAGAGATATATGAATTTTTTTTGTTATTTGATAATGAACAAACCTAAAATAGTAGGCATCCTTTCTTAATTAGATATTATTTCTATTTACACTCGCCTAGTGACTACACTATTTTAAGCTGTGGAGAGGTCAAAGACTCCAATTCATTATTATTCTAACAATCTAGATTTTATTTATTTAGGGAGAAGTACAAAAGTTATGAAAAGCAATCCATTGGGACAAACACCCCAATGTCACAAAGCAATAGTGAAACTAGTCAAACTGTTTTACCTAAAAACCCATAACTAGCGTATACAAATTGATGCCCAGAATTTGTCAAGCACAAATTGAGCCGTGCCTTCAATGCTTTCGAGTGTCTCAAACAACTGATATTGAGTCCCTCGTCTCTTGAGCGACGATGAGATTGAGAGAGCATTCCTTGGATTAGCTTGCATATCTCTTTTCTTCTCTTTTGGTCAGTGCCCTAAATACGTGTGCGGCCAGAGTGCGAATGGCATGGTCACTCAATTTAAATTTTAAAATTTTAATCAATCAATCTTTTACCTATCCATTTAAATTTTTTAATTTTTTAATTAAAATATTTTAAAATTTAAAGCAGTAGTCTAAACGTTTTATGTTTTGTAACGTTTTTGGTGATTTTTTAAGTTTGAGTTTGTTAGAAATGTGGTGAAGAATGGTTGGATCTGTAGATTTGAAGCTAAATTTATATAATCCAAGTGCTTCAGGGTTTTTCGGCAAGCTGAATCCATTTATAGATTCAAAAATACAATTTAAACAACAGAAAATAATGATTTTGTACAAATTTACATCACCAGATTCCGGTCAAAAAACCCAAAAAATAAAACGTTTACGGAACGCCAAATTTAAATCTTGAAATTTCGTTCGTCCATGTCAACATAGAAGCCAGCTTACTATGTATGCATCGGAAGTGCTGTTAAGTGTCACTAACGGAGATGAGAGACGGTGTCGAGAAAAGGAGCGGACGGAAAATGGATGGCCAGAATCTGGGAGGAACACTAAGTCGGAAAAAGTACTGCTTGATGTAGAAGACAACAGAAACCACCCTCCCGGTGCTGGAGAGCGGAGGTAGCGGAATTCAGCGTGGACGGACGTTAAGGGTGGCGGCGTGATGGTCATGCTCCAAGACTCCTTCAAGGATGGGCAGCCTGCTGGATATTGCTCGCCATCATATGAATGTGAAACTGGGAATCACAACTTGACCAACAAAAGAAAGCACACGTGTAGATTTGAAGCACCGAATGGGTACTTCAATGTATTGCATTGACAGAATGGACAGGATTAATGGGCTGAAAATAAAGGAAGCAGCAGTAGATTTGAAGGAATACGTATCACGATTCATCCCTGTTTGAAGTTCTGAAAATTAACGGAAATAGATGCAAGGGTGGATGATGCATTTGAATATTTACTTTGAATCAATATTACAACGTCGGTGGGGTTTAGTCAATTTAATTTAAAGTTGGATTCCAAATCAGTTCTATATCTTTCGTCCGCGTCATCGGATATTTTCCTATATAATTGTGATGGGCACATGGTAATCTTGCCTTGTTTTATCTGCGTCGTTTGATTTTTGTGTACTGCCACCATTGCTGCGATGGCCCTGGCTTTCGGTTTTGATTTTGATGCGCAATAATTCTACTTTATTGTTGCGAATATGCCCAAGTATATCCATATGCTCGCTGGGTTCGGGAATTGCCATGATGCTGCCCCCAGATTTTGTTTGAAGGTACCCAATATTATCATCACTACTTTTCTTCTTCTTTCGGTTAAGATTCATCGATCCGTAATAAATGGCTCATTCCTTTCACTTCACATGTAAGAGAATATATCATATTGTAGCCAATCATAAGAGTTTATTGTGGCACCGCACGAGGAGTGCTGCAGATTGCAGCAGCGTGTACGTTGTATGAGACAATGAAATATTTGGAACTGCACATTTAGTATATCTAGAGGAGGTAGGGTATGTATACTTTTGTAGACTTTATTTTATAAAAGTGGTTGATATGAGTCTTTTTATTAGTTTGGAAAAGTGAAAAATAACCTTGTCAGTATTAATAATAACTATATTAAATATGATGGATTATTAATAACCATTAATATAATTAATAGTTAATATTAACTTAACTCCTAATATTAATAATATAATATTAACAACTTTTTAAAATAATAATGTAATATTAATTATCTTAATCTTAATTTTAATAAAAATAACCCTATCCCTATTACTAATTAATGTCTTATTAATTAATACATTAACTTTAATTTTAATAACCCTAACCCTATTAATTATTGTATTAATAATAACCTAACCCTAACCCTAACACCTCCAAAGTTTTAAACCACTCAATTTAACTTTTTAATAAGTGATTAATTTGACACAATTTCAAATCACTAAACTTATGAGCTTAATTATAGGTTGACATCCATAAGATAAATACCAACAAAGATTTTATATTCAGTCCCAACTTTGTCACAAACATAGTTAAAAAATATTTTATATTATTGGACTCTATTGTAGCATCCAATGCGAAGCCTAATGACCAAATTCGTTGCGCACAACACAATTTCGTTTAAAATTGCTAGTCACTAGCACAACCACAAGTCACTTGTGGTTGTTGAACATCGAAATAAAGTCTTGGGCATTAAATAACCGTAGAATCATGTGTATCAAATAATTGACGCAATAATATGATGTGGTAAGAGCTCCAGGTAAGAAAATCCTGCTCAGTAAATATTAATTGGAGTAAAAATCATGGCTGGTAAACTTGGGCTCTTTAGAAAATGAAACGTTAATCAATCAGCTAACCATCATAGTAAATTTTAAATATGATTAAGTAAAAGTAAAAAAATAAACATGTAAACGGATGTCTTTATAATAGTGAGGAAGTTAATGGTTGAAATCACAACCATTAATTTATTGGGACGACTAAGAATATTCCAACAATATTTAATCTTGTCCATACAACACTGATTAAATACTAAAAACATATTAAATATATCCATTATCAATAGCTATATGCCTTTCAACTTAAATATGACACTTGCTGAAGTGATTAAATCGACAAAATTTCAAATCAAAAAATTTATTACAGCTTTCACAAACCTTAAATCCCATTAAATTTTATTTTATTTTTATATATACAAATAATCATAAAGTACTCTCATGGTTCTTCATCATTATTGTTGCATATAATTTTATTCATATCTTATGATTTTCTTTGTTTTTCTTATTATACGGAAATCTCATTATCCTTTCAACTTTTTGTCATATAATCTTATAGTTTAATAATGGAACTCCTATATAGTCAATAGTATAGTTCTCTCTTATATGTCATGTTTATATAAGTTATTCTAAGTCTTATTTCATTAAGACCAGGGCTTTATAACCTATAAATATAATTGTTGTTATTAAGTTGCGATCTCTTTATATATTCGTTTATTCTTGAGGTCATTATCCATATCATGTATAAGGTCACATGATGGTTTGATTGTTTGCTATAGCCCTCCCCTTATGGCTATGGGTTACTATTCATACTTTCGTATTATTATTATTATGCCCCTGGACTCATTTCATGCTATATGTTGTTTAGTATTGTATTTAAGGTAGCTCACATATATAAATGAGGTTCATATATTATGTAGGCTACATTGTAGATTAATTCAATGTGTTTGAAATGAGTTGTCATTGTAAGCCAACCATGCGTATTATAGTCGTCATTTGACAAGATGGCTCAACATTAAGGATTTATTAAGGGGTTTTACAATGTTTAAACTCGTGTTATGGCACTTGGCCCATTTTTTTCTCGTTAACCAGGGCACCTTGTGGAGCATTTATCATGCAACGGTCCTGCATGTGTCACATGTGATGTTACCATCTCGAGGAGGTTTACTCAGCATTTGTCTTAAAATTTGTATATGTGTTAGTTTTTATTGCCTCCAGGCATTAGGGTTTCTTATCATAACCTTTAGTCGTATGACCTTTCTCGTAATTAGCTCATTTATCATTCTTCACCTTAGTTTCCTTGGCTCTATGTTCGTCATGAGAGATTTTCCATTTCATGAGTTACAGGGTAAAGGTATGATTACCCTATTCCCATTTTTCATTTTTTGTGGAATTTATTTGGTAAAAGCTATGAGACTTCCTAGCTTCCTCGGGCTTGCAGTTGACCCTTTTAAACGATTTCAGAGTTAGAATATTTAACTGGTAAGAGCCTCCGTTACTTATATATTTTATTAAACTTTTGGCATATATATATATATATAATGCAGTGATTGTAGGTTGTATATTCATCCATGATAGTCTTGCTTCTGGATTTGTTTTGAGGGTTTTACCTTAACCTCATGGATTTTCCATCGGTACTCAGTAATCTCATGAATTTAATGGTCCGAGTTTACAATTACAGGATTAGTGTAGGGTTTCAAATTCATTTGTTTCTCACTCTAGTTTCTAGTTGAAAGTTAAGATCCTTCATCTCATTTTATTCATCCTAGACTTAGTTTAGGACTTATGTTATAATTATTTGTGCAAGAGGTGTTCAGACAGAGCTTAATAGGTTTTTTGGTTTGCATTATGTACATATGTTGTAATTTACATATGTTATTTATTCTTGGATATTAACTAATGATGGGCCATTCTGATGTTGTGAGGGGTACCCATCAGTTGTCTGACGACCCTGATCATTCAAGTGTGATTCAACGATGACGGAAGGAGATACATCGACACTCTGCTCATCCATGGTAAGTTTATCTCTATTTGTGTATTTAACTTTCATTTGATTATAAAAAAAATGTGCATCTTGCTAACTTGTTTCTTTTTCAATAAGTAGGTTTCAAGACGGAGGTTACCATGGAGCTTCGAAAATACCCTTGTATAGAAATCTATTCGAGTTTCAATACTTCTTTAGGTTTAAAAACTGGTATCACAAAATGTGATTGCTCTTCTCCTACATTTTGTCGAACTAGTTGATCGAATACTTTTGAATGTAATTATTCCTAAAAATCATGTGGCTTCAGACTATTTTCTACACAATTTTAACAGTTTTGTAACCATATGTACTTTGTTTTACGACTCCTTCTCAATTATATATAGTTGTTATTTACACAATCATTACTTAGTATTTTGTTAAACACTGTTTAAAAATTAATGGATTCCCTTTTGATTCTACACGGTCATTACTTTAAATTTTGTTTAATTTTTGTAACGATTCCCTGTTGAATATATAGTCAATACTCACATCTTGCTAAACTTGGTTTAATTTGAAATGATTTCCTTTCTTTTTAATATACACAATGTATTATGTCTATCATTGTAACATATTCCTTTACAATTGTATACATTGTATTTCAATGGACCTTGTAACGATTCCATTTAGTTATATTTGTTGTATTTGTTGAAAATTTGTTCTCTTCCATACAAGTTTCTTATCCGAATAAAACTCTGGTTTATTAAATAGGTTTTCACTTATGAGATTCATTGTTTTATTACTGGTAGTATGATTATGTTCATAGATTTAGGATTAGAATAACTATTAACTTTGTTTCACAGGTTTTCTACCTGAACTTATGATATGCATCGATCCTCTTTTAATAATGCACTTAATTCTAATACTCTTACAGTTTATTTATGCCAATATTTTATCCACAGTAACGCAAAATAAAAATAAAATAATGTTTAAATCAACATATTCATAACAAGAAATAAAACCTGGAACTTTGGGGAAACCACATGTTGAAGACCCTGTTCCTCCCAACCTTAGACTATATTCTATGTCACCTTTGTCACCCTCTAAGTTCGGATCCGAAGGGGATTCCTATGTGGACTCCTGCAAATTATAAGCTCTAATTGTTGTGTGTAATCTATGAAAATTCATTGTGTCAAGTCATTTTGTGAGTAGCCTTCTCAAGCTATCACTTTTCCTCCTAGGAATTGTGTTCCATTCCCTTGTCATGAGTTATTTTATTTTTCCTAGGACTTGTGACACTTGTCTTTAGCCTCCTTCTCATTGAACACCTATCAGATTCAACTTTACACATGTTCATAGATTCTCCTATAAATCTGGAATGTGTCTTTTTGAAGTTGAGTTAAATCCACAACTTGTCTCAGTCTGATGCGACTTGGCCAACCCATTTGGATTCCTAAATCGCTCTTTAACATTTGCTTCAATGTATGCCCCTTTTTCCACATGTGCTTATTTTTATAAAATAATAAGGTTTTGCAATTTAATTTTGGTCAACCGACCAAACTGTATTTTCGGAAAAATAATTAAAATTCTAAAATAAAAACAATAATATAAATACTAATAAAAAATCCAACTTGTGTGGTATCACATACACCCCCCCCCCTTAGAAATTATCACCGTCCTCGGTGATAACTAGTTTCCATCAATACCATTATGGAACATAAATGGATATGCTTCCAGCATATTACTTTCCATTTCCCAAGTAGCCTCTTATGGACTAAGGTGCTTCCATTGCACCTTTACCTATCCTACAACTCAATTTTGGAGTGTATGTTCCCTCTTTTTGAGAATATGATCCAGATCTACTGGAAACTCACCCATGAGTTCCACCTGTATCATTTTCCAATCAACAACATGAGTAGGGTCATGTATATATTTCTTCAGTAATAAAACGTGAAACACATCATGTAATTTTAGCATAGTTGGAAGTGCAATTTAATAAGCTACAGGTCATGTTCGAGAAAGTATCTAGAATGGGCCACAATATCTAGTTGCTAACCTAGTATACTTGTCGAGCTGTAAAGAACTATTTTTAGGTTTAACTCTAATATACACATGATATCCAATATTGAACTCTCTTAGAGTCCTTTTTGCATCACCATAACTTTTTTTCCTGTCCTGATCTACTTTCGGGTTTTTTTGTACCTATTTCACTGTTAGTTTCATGTCATTTAACATATCTCATCATATCATCAATATATTTAGAGGATTACTCCATGAAACAGGTGTATTACATTTTTTTCCATATAAATTTCAAAAGGACTAAGTTTTGTTGGAGCTTGATAATGATTATTATAAGGAAACTCAATTAAGTACAAATATTCTTCCCATTTACTAGGTTTTCCCATAGAATATTTTCTAAGCATGTCTTCAAGAATCTGGTCATCTCTTTCAGTATGTCCATCTGTTTGTGGATGATAAGAAATACTAAAGTTCAATTGGGTATATAACCCTTTAAATAAATCCTTCCAAAAATTTATGGTATATTTAACATCTTTATCAGATATTTTAACTTTAGGGATTCCATGTAACCTGGATATTTCCTTCGTGATTATTTGTGCTATATTAATAGCCTTGTAGGTTGATTTCATAGTTTTGAATTGTTCTTATTTACTTAATTTATCAACCACAACCATAATTGAGTCATTTTGTTTACCACTTCTAGGAAATCTGGTAGTAAAATCCATACTTATCACTTTCCATTTCCATTATGGAATGGGTAAAGGTTGTAGTAGTCTACCTGGATGTTGTTTTTCAACCTTAACTTGTTGAAACTATAAACACCTAGCTAGATATTTAGTTGTTTCACCTTTCATATTTGGCCAGTAGAATTCTTTTCTCAACACAATAATCAATTTCTCGTAACCTCGATGTCCGTAATATGGTTTCTTATGCAGTTCATTTAGAATTGACAACTTAATTTCATTATATTCTAGTACATATAATCTATTTTTATACATTAACAATCCACTTTTTGAGAATCTAAAATCTTATTCTTCTAATCTCGTTGAATTATCAACGATCTTTAACTTAATATTTTGATATTCTAGGTCTTTTTTCAATTGTTAGCCTTACCCTTTATTTTAAAAAATTTACATAGTTACTTCTAGTAACAGTATAAATTAGATTTTCATTTCTAGTTAATGCATCTGCCACTTTAATTTATTTTCCCTTGATGTGTTTTATCTCAAAATCATACTCTCTTAAAAAGGCTAACCACCTTACTTGGCGAGAATTTTTTTTATTTTTATCAAACATATATTTTAGAGAGATGTTCTTTGTTAACAGTAAGAATTTTTGGCCTGTCAGGTAATGTCGCCGCATCTCTAATGCATGTATTATTTCATCCAATTCCCAGTCATGTGTTACATATGATATTACATGGTTTTCTTGCATTAACACTCCTCCAAGCCCTTTGGGGCATGCACCTATACATACTAGAAAGTATTTATCTAGGTCTGTCAATTTTAATATAGGAGTTGTAGTTGATAGTTGTTTCAATTTGTTAAAACTTTCTTGACATTTCTCAGACCATATAAACTCAGTTCCTTTCTTTTGTAACGATGTTATAGGATATGCAATCTTAGAAAACCCTTCAATAAATTTTCGGTGATAGCCAGTTATACCCATAAAAGATCTTATGTGTGAAAAATCCTTAGGTTTAGGCCAATTCATTATAGCCTTTATTTTTTCTGGGTCAACTGATATACCTTCCTTGGAAATCGCATGCCCGAGATACTGAATTTGGTCTTTATGAAAATCACACTTACTTAGTTTTGCATATAATTTGTGTTCTCTTAGTATCTGTAATAATATTATTAAATGTTCTTCATGCTCTTTTTCATCCTTTAGATAGATGAGTATATTGTCTATACAGACGATCACAAATTTATCTAGACATTTACTCAAAATATTGTTCAACAAGCACATGAATGAGGTTGTGGCATTATTCAGCCCAAAATGTATTATGACAAATTCGTAATTTTTGTACCTTGTTCTAAATGTTGTTTTATAAATATCTTCATCCTTTATCCTAACTTGATGATAACTAGAATGTAAGTCAATCTTACAGAACATTGTAGCTCCTCGTACTTGATCAAACAGATCATTAATACTAGGTAATGGATATCTATTCTTAGTAGTCATTTTATTAAGTTGTCTATAATCAATACAGAGATGTAATGTCCCATCTTTCTTTCTAACAAAAAGTATCGATTCTCCCCATGGAGACACACTTGGTTGGATATATTTTTTATCTATCAATTCTTGCAATTGACTTTTTAGTTCACTTAACTCTAGGGTATTCATCCAATAAGGAGCCTTTGAAGTAGGAGTTTCTCCAGGTATCAGATCTATGGAGAAATATATTTCTCTCTTAGGAGGTAGTCCAGGAATATCCTGGAATACATCTTGAAATTCCTGCAATACTTGAAAGTTATCTAACTCGTTATTACTTTCCTCTTTTTCATTATAACTTATGTGTACAACAACTAGTTTACACCCTTTTCGAATTCATATTTTAACATGTAAGGTTGTTATTTGTCTAATACTAACAGGGCTTGATACTCCTTTAATGTTTATAATGTTACCTCACTCATCTACACAGGTAAATGTTTTATTGTAACAATCTAAGACCAATTTAAACGTTTCCAGCCAATCCATACCGATTAGCACATCATAATATCCTAAAGGTAATATGTTTAAGTCTATCTATGTTCTTAATTCATTTATACCGAGTTCACAGTTTTTAACAACATTTGCAACAATCCTTTTAGTTCTTATAGCTAGTTCTACTAACTAGGAATTTTCAAACGTTTTCTCATTTAACTTACAGATTTCTACAACTCTTAGTAAAATATAACTTAAGCTAGCACCTGGATCAATTAAAACAATAGTTGGTTGGTTATGTATCATACATTCAATTTCTACCATCGAATTTTGATGATCTTCCTATCAATTTTCCAAGCTTGCGCTGATTTTTGGTGTAGACATTTCCATCTCACCAACTGTAGTTGCTTCTTGTATTGTTTTCACATTGTTATTTCCCTTCTTATTGAGAGTAAAGTATTTATAGTAATGAGGACCACTGCACTCCCAAAATTTTATTATCTCTTTTTGGGAAGTTTTTTTATTGAATAAGGTTGGTGGTTTGGTACCCTTATTTTTAGGTTGATTGAAAGGTTTGTTAGAATTTGATGGATTTGCTCATTTAACCATAGACAATATCACTATTTTCACCCAACCATAGGCTGAGGCCACTCCTGAGCACCTTAACCTTGACAGAGAATCATTATGTAATAAAACCCCAGGCTAGATAGCCAAACAAGATAACGCACCTCTCTTTCCAAGGATAGTGCACAAAACAAGAGTTGATCAGAGAGTCCAAACTATAACCAAGAGATAGTCCAAGACAAAACTGAAATCTTCTAGCTGCAACAGCTGCAACGACAACTCTCCTCCACACTTGTGCACAAACTAGCCAACTGCATTGCGCACAAGTGTTGCTTCTGCAGTTTGGAGAATGCTTACCAGAATGAAGAGTGGCCTCCTATATTTATACTAAATCTGAAAAACTACCTGGGCCAACTTCTCATTCTAGGTTCCTATTTACTTAGTATATAATATTTCCTTTAGCTGAATTATTCTCTTGGAGGCTAATAACCTAATACAAGTTGTCCTCTTGAGATGACTTGTCTTCTAGGGTTATTAGCCAACTAATTAGGGTTTCTTCTTGCTTCCCAGAATATTCTATTCTCATCAGGTTTACACATGGAGGTAAATACCCCCCGCAGCTACAATAATATCAACACTCCCTCCTAGCTAGGGAGGTATTGAAGGTAATGGTCTTGAGCACAAACACACCATTCACCCAGTAGCATCAACATATTCTTATAAACTATATCATGACTAGATCATGATCACCATCATCACTATTAGTTTCATCAGTTGCATCATCTCTTGAAACCATACTCCATATGAGTAATCAGACATTATGTTGGACAATTCACTCACTCCACAGAGTGACATAAGAGCCATTCTTCTAATCCAGACATATGTACTAGAAGAATAAATGTTCGGAACCATTTTCCATCTGGGAAATCTCTGTCCATTGATCATCCATCTAGTTGATAATCATTTCCAGCACTACTGATAGTTTTTCAAGGCAATCAGAACAATGCCATTCAATAGAAAACAATTGTGTCTATCCATAGTAGTACACAACTACAATCCAGTGGTACACTGCCACACCAAGTAGAACACAGATAATTGATCAGTGACATATAGTAACAATCAATGGAACACATCCACCACAGTAGTATACATCTACTATCTGGAGACATACAGTCTCCATAACGATCATATCATCAACCTGCATAGAAAACATTGTTATGATATAAACTGAATCATCTGGGCCATTCTTCCACTCACATCTATGATATCTAGAAAAGCATTTTCCCTCAGAAGGTAAAACATCAATGATGAGCTATATGTACTATTATTCTCAAGAAAGGAAGAATAATTGTCTGTTGGCACAAGGGCAGACCCAGGGTTCAACGCTCAAGAGCGCACCAACAAAACCATTACTACCAACCCTTTCAGCAACACCTGCGAAGCAGATGAAGTCTCACCCAAGGTAGAGGCAGGGGTGGTTGCAGGACTCAGATGTCTGCAACCATATATGGAACACTGATATGTGATTATATATTTTACAGGGCACTTATCATAGATCATTCGTCAATATTTAACCTGTATGGTACTTCCCAGATAACACAGAGCATCGCAGTGAATACTTATACTAAAGATGGTTCAGTACTTAGACACATAAATATAGGTTAGGTTCAATAGATCAATCACTAATCATATTTTATATCAGATCTAACATTCATTCATATATCACCAACACAAAGCACAACTAGATCTATTAATTACAGCAAGCACTTAGCCAAAAGGAAGCAACACATTAGATAAAATCACAAAGCACAATACACACAGTTATCGTGGTTTAAACCCACCCTGGGGATATGTCCACAAAGTCTTCTCTATATTATCTCGGTCAAGCAATTACAACATAGAGATTTAATGATCCTTACTTCGCACAGGACAAAATATCTGTGCAGCTCGCTAGATCCTTCTTCCTTACACTTCAACACAAAGCTATGAAAAATTGCACTTAGCTTCTCAATCTCATGCACAGAGCACTTCAAGATACATTTGATCACACAGATATAGTACTAGCACTAAGCCTTTATCTATACATCACATAGATGTACTACCCTCTCTTCTTCTCTATTTACATTTCCTATTTATAGATTACAAAATGGGCCTAATCATGGGTAAACCCATGGGACGACATCCCTTTCCCATTACATCAATCCAAAACCCTAAAATGGACCCAAAAATAGGTCTTGCTTCCTTAATTTTCACTTCGCGTTGCGCTCCATCCTTGGCAAGATGTCACAGTCCAAAAAACGGTCAAATATGACCAAGTATTTTGCAAAACTTGTTCAAGGGTCAACAGGCTCCCAACACTCACCTGTGACTCGTCCCGAGTCAATTAGGTCTAATCAATTCCACTTCAAATTCCTCGAGCTTCTTTGACCTGCTGCAGTGCGACAACCTCTTGTTAAGTAAAGTCCTGGATTACTATGTCATTGAGAGGTCCTTCCAGGCGATGTTGTGCAGTGATGACAACCTGTTCGAGTTCATCTCCCTGAATTTCAAGTTCAACAAACAATTGACATTCCTTCTCTTGGAGTGGTTACAGTCACTGAGAGACTTCCATCACTTTACTTTGCAGCGTGTGTATTTGTTGTTGGGATGTGTGTTGTTCTGTGAACCTCTTCATTATTTCGACTAGGGTCATAGACTTCAGCTGCGCTTGTAGTACATCTGCATGTTGCTTTTCTTCCTGGAGTTGTTCCTCCAATGTCTAGAATTATGGATTCTCTGTGAGGGTTTCATAAGTCTGTGCGCTTCTAGTGCTTAGCTGCCTACATTCCAAAGCCAAGGTTTTTAATCGGTCGACTACGCTTCGAGCAGTGGCCTCTCTTAGATCTCTTATCTCTTGGGGTGTCTCAAGTACGGTGCAGAGCTCCAGATCCATGATGCACTGTTGGAGTTGCTAGATTACTTATTCCAGTTGAGTCACCTGCTATGGAATACGGTCTTCCATCTTCACTTCTATAATCGTCACAGAGCGAAGTGCTTTGTGAATCCTTTCCTGTACTTCAAGTTGCTCTTCTAGCAACTGGTCCTTTCTCTGCTATAACTGTGTTTTTTCCTCCTCCCACTTCGCTTGTAAGGAAAGCTTCTCCTATTCTGCATTCCTCTGTTGTTCTTTGTGTGTGCTCTGTTCTTGTGCTAAATCCTGGGTGGCTTGCACTATGTATTCTTGAGCTCATCGAAGGAGAGCTTCGACTTTATCGGCGATATGGCGTAACTGTGTGGGCCCATCACTTGTTCCTAATGTTTCTCTTATCAAGGGCATTGTAGACACTGCTTGGCTGGGCTAGGGTGCCAGGTTCACTTCTTTGAGTTCACTTTTGATCCAGCTGAATAGATCGTCCTGCTTTACTTCTTTCTTTTCTATGAGCTCTAGTGAAACATCATTCAGCGGGACAATAACAAAGTCAAAATCATCCGGGGTAACGGTAGTTTTAAGCATGGTCCGGGTGGCCTTAGCTTTCTTTCGGGATGAGGGATTTGGTGGGGTAATATTCCTTTTCTTGGAGGGATCTTCCTCGTATCTAGGCGGAGTAACCTTTGTTCTTCTCAACTTTTGTGCCCCCTAGTTCTTCATCATCACCTCCCTTCGTAGATGAGAGTGAAGTAGTCTTCATGGATGTGTTGTGGATATCTTGAACTTCCACATCCTTCTTAGTCTTGTGCGGTCCAGGTGTATCTGACATAGCTTCAAGGCTATCCACGTCAGACATATTTGCGGGGTCTGCTGCAACAAGGAGGTCTTCTGACCATTCCTTGGTAATCTCCTCCAAGTCATCTTCTGTCAGTTTGTAATATGACTGGAGTTGTTGTTTTTTCTCATCTACACACCCTATTATATAGGTGAAGTGATGATCTGCATTGAATTTCATCAAAGGTATAAACCTATGAAGTGTGTTGGGTGTGATCCACGGTGTACACTGGATGGCATTCTTCAATTGATTGTAGTAAGCATGGAAGACGACATTGGACTGCCACTGCTTGTTCATGTCACTGGAGTATCACAGCGTACAGAACTTTGTGGACAGTGGTTCGAAGGGTTCAATCTCTAGAAAAGTGGCTCCCTTGGGCAGTTCCCAAGCATTGGAAGAAATGAGTATGAGCAACCAGCTAAAGTGGAATTCATACCCTTGGTATTGCGCTTGTTTACAGTCACGCTATAGCTGATTTATAAGGTACTTTGCCCAGTTCATTTGTATTCCCTCCGTGCACTTCCTTGCGAGGTCAACTACAAATACGGTCACATGTGTGGGTCTGTTCTTGCAGACTAACTTCCCTGCGATCAGCTGGCAAACAAAGCGTAATGTTGCATTCTCAATGGAGGTTGCCTTGTAACCTCATGTGCCTTTCTCTAGACCACCATATGTGTCTTTTATTTGTTGGGCGAGAGCGCAATCTACGGTCTTTCCAGGGTAAAATTCTTGCAGGTCAGGGCCCTGCATGCTTAGCCCAGTGATATGATTGATCAAAATCAGATCCATAGTGACGCGGAGGTCCAACCATAGGTATCCTTCGTGGTAGCATTAAATCAACAACCTGACGCATTCATTTACTTCCTGATGCCTCCTGAAATGTGGAATCTTCATTACATTGAGGAGGGTTGACTGCATGAGGTTATGGGTCCATTGTTGCGGGACAATCTTGGGGTTCTTTCCTTTTATAATAGACAAGTACTTGTGCGAGGATAGAATACTATAAACCTTGCGATATCCAAGGTTAAAATCACTAAATTTTTGCGTGGTGAGCTTCTCCTGGTCAGCATGAACTACGTTAACCCCTTTCGAGAGGTACGTAGTGACCACATCATAGTCAAAGTCTCTGGTTACAATGTCTCAATTCACTATGTCGCTTAGTGGTGGGATATATTTAGGCAAGATGCTTGGGATAATTTTCATAGTGGCGAAGTCATTTTCGAGCTTAGATCATCTTTTCGAAGGCGGTCGAGAGGGTCCTTCTCGAGCAGTGGAGGGGGAAGCTGGCAGTGCTCCTGAGGATGATGCCTATACACCTATAGTTATTCCATGCTCTGACATGACTCTCTCAGTCATTAAATCAATTAGAACTTCTTCAACAATTTTCTCAGCAGCGTTGAGCTCGTCCGACATACAAACTTGGGTCAGCTAGCTCGGGTGCAAAACGGAATTCAGAGACTATAGTGGATAGTAAGGGAACAAGGCAATGATCTTAGGGTAAGTAAATCTCAAGGTTCACACTCAAATTCTTAGTTAGGAAAAATTATTCTCCGTGAGTGGCGCGATGAGTTAAGTAGGAAATCCTAGCAACAGTCTTCTTGCAATGGACATGGGGCCTTCATTAACTTTGTTCTATCTATTCTAGTGCTATCCAATGGTCTAGTGGTAACCAATAACTGATTTTCGAACCATTCGGGGTGGCAGTCGAATGAGTATATTGGTTCCAATGGCTATATTGCTTAGTCATGGTGAAGTATTCTATGCCATTGTTCTGATATCTCGACGAAGCTCCAATTCTACAATTCTTCTTGCTGCGAAGTGTCCTCTAGAACCTCTTGTAACCTTATAGTACTATCCCTTTTCTTTCTTAACTTTCTATCCTTCTTCCTAGTGATCTTTGTCTCAGTAATTCTTTTACCATTCTGATGCTTATCTTTTGTGGTCTTAGTTACTTCATGTTGTTGAAATTCTTTCCTAGGTTCCTTGATAATACTTCTTATGTGTCAAAAATAGGCAATTCGATCTTCTGTGGATCCTCAATTGTTCTCTTAGCTTCGACATCGGAGTTAAATATCTATGATCTGTTCTTCTATTCCTTAATCAAGTGCACGATCCTTATGGTCATAAAGTCTTTTAACTCTTGCTTCTTCTGTTCCAAAATTTTTTCTTCCCCTTTTCATCTCGCTTGTTCTCTATCAATCCAAGGTTTTCCTATGAGCATGGTAAATGGGGCGTTTTCTTCAAAAAAATTATTAATCTCAAAGTCTTCCTCTGTCGAAGTTTCATTGATAGTCATAGGCATCTAGGCGAGCCTTACACATAGGTTTACTATCTTTCCTTTGAATAAACTTGTTCCTCTTAGGGAAGGGACCATGGCAGGCTTTCCTATATCTTCCCAAGTTTTTTCTGGAATAATGTTCACTTGTGTCTCTTCGTCAAGAATACAATCAACATCGAAGTCCCCTATTCTTGCTTCAATTTTCTCCTTTTCTTTAATATCTCTGATAACCTAACATGTCGGTGATCATTCAAGGTGTCTTTCATCGGTAGCAATATCTTTTATGATTCTTTTTGGGTTTCTTCTATGATCTTGGTCTTTTGATATCCTTTAGGTTTTTCTTGCTCCATATTCACCTTCTCAAGTCTAGAAATCATTCTAGGGAGATCCAACACTTCATGGTCCATAGCCTTACAACAGAGGAAACTAGGTTTTCTCCCAGGGAATTCCTTAGCAAGATGTCCCAGTCTTCTGCAGCTATAACAGAGGGTTAATCCTCTCTTTCGTTTAAATGTTCCCCAAATTCTTATGTACTCTGCACCAGGTTCGTGGTAGCTAGCCTGCAAAAAACTCTTTCTAGGATCATGCATCTACTTGCTAGTCTAGAAATTATTTCGATGCATAGGTATAACATATCTATCATTATACATATCAGATCTATTCATATCAAACTTTCTTTCATCTATTAATTCCCTAGTTTTGAAGCTAGGATAGAATCTATCAAACATACCTAAATCCATGCTTTAGAAACAAAAAAATTCACTTATCTATAGAGCACAAAGCTTCCAGATCTAAGAACTTTTGACTATTCTTACCTTTATTAGAGCAGAGAGCTTACAAATCTTACCTCTTTTGTGCAGATCTAACTTCTTTCTTTCAGAAATTTCCACTTTTACTTTTCTTAGAGCATAGAGCATTCAGATCTCTCTTCTCTTCTTAGGATCTAATATTCCTTTCTTCAGATCTACCCTTATTCCTGGTACAAATATGCACAAGTCGAGTAAAAATGTGTGCACTAGGGAAATAGATCTACGCACAAAGATTTCTTTTACACAACGTTTCTTTTTCCTCAGTTCCTAGCAATCATAGTTTCAGGTCTCAACAACAGAACCATGTGTTGGCATAGGGGAAGACCCGGGGTTCAATGCTCAAGAGCGCACCAACAAAACCCTAACTACCGGCCCTTTAGGCAACACCTGCGAAGCAGATGAAGTCTCACCTGAGGTAGAGGCAGGGGTGGTTGCAGGACTCATATGTCTGCAACCATAGTTGGGACACTGATATGTGATTGTATCTTTCACAGGGCACTTAACATAGATCATTCGTCAATATTTAACCTGTATGGTATTTCGCAGATAACACAGAGCATCGCAATGAATACTTATACTAAAGATGGTTCAGTACTTAGCCACATAAATATAGGTTAGGTTCAATAGATCAAGCACTAAGCATATTTTATATCAGATCTAACATTCATTTATATATCATCAGCACAAAGCATAACTAGATCTACTAATCACAGCAAGCACTTAGACAAAAGGAAACAACACATTAGATTGAAGCACAAAGCACAATACACATAGTTACCGTGGTTCATCCCCACCCTAGGGCTACATCCACAAAGTCTTCCCTATATTATCTTGATCAAGCAGTTACAACACAAATCTTTAATGATCCTTACTTCGCACATGACAAAAGATATGCACAACTCGCTAGATCCTTCTTCCTTTCACTTCAACACAAAGCTACAAAAACTTTCACTTAGCTTCTCAATCTCATGTACATAGCACTTCAAGATACATCCGATCACACAGATCTAGTACTAGCACTAAGCCTTTAGCCATACATCACCTAGATCTACTACCCTCTCTTTTCTCTATTTACTTTGCCTATTTATAGATTACAAAATGGGCCTAAGCGTGGGTAAACCCACGGGCCGACATCCCTTTCCTGTTACATCAACCTAAAACCCTAAAATGGACTCAAAAATAGGTCTTTCTTCCTTAATTTCAGCTTCACGTTGCGCTCCATCCTGGGCAAGCTGTCGCAATCCCAAAAATGGTCAAATATGACCAAGTATTCTGCAAAACTTGGTCAAGGGCCAACATTGTCCCAATTTCTGATCCTGGACCATTCACCTATCTAGGCCATTCCTCTAACACTAAACAAAGTGCAACTTGGAGAGAATGAATATTCCCTAGGGAATGCCTATCCCTGATTGTTGAAACTGGACCATTCACCTATCTGGGCCATTCCTCCGACACTAAACAAAGTGCAACCTAGAGAGAATGAATCTTCTCTAGGGAATGTCTGTCTAAACCATTTCCAAAGGAAATGATTGTCCTGCGCCAACCTCCAAAATGAACCATTCTTCGAAACTTCTAACAACTGTGAGCTTTGAAAGAATGACTGTCCGGCGAGGCAGACCAGACTTCTTGGCCACTAATAAAAGTGACCATCAAGAAGAGAGACTGTCATAGACCATTCCCCATGTTAAACACAATGGGAAATCGTTGTCTATGGTACATCATCAATCCATCGAACCATTTTCATTATGAAAATGATCGTTCTATCTAGACCATTTTCCAAACTGGAAAATGCCTATCCGTCAGAAATCTCAAACCACTTTCTGAACTAGAAAGGAACTACTCACCCTGCACCATTTTTTGAACTGAAAAATGATTGTTCATAAGTCAATAACACATCAGTGCTCCCACCCAACCTAGGATTCATATCTTCCTCTTTCAATAAGGAAATTGTCTCCACGAGCTCTTGCTTGAGTACACAAAATATTTCATCTTCGACAGAGGCTTTACCAAAATCTCTGCTTATCTGCTCATCTGTGGAGATATATATATTGGAGAACCACTTCTCTTTTCTAGAATTCATCACAGAGAATGTAATTCTTGATCTCAATGTATTTTGGTCTTTCTGTAACACTAGTTTTCTCTTAAGGATTCATATAGCTCTGATCATGTATATCATTTTTGGATTCATCTTTTGTTTCCTGCTAGCTCATAACATTGTGGCAGGGCTCAAACTAGAACATATCTATGAGAGTTTGTCATGGATTAGCAATCTATCATCCTAGATTTTTGAGTAACCATTCTGATACAATATATTTGTTATAGAAATATTTTCACCACGCTTTTGTTGTGCATTGAAGGTTCTCCACCAAGTTTTCTTCTTCCATATGGATACAAAGGTCTCTTCTTGGTATACCTCAAAGCCTTGAGGTTGTTCTATATATGTTCTTTGTTCAATTATTCTGGAGAACAATATTTTCATTCATCTAATGTAAAATCCAAATCATGGATGTTGTGAATGATATAATGGCTCATGTAGAGGTATGTCTAGTTTACTGGAACAAGTAATCATCATAGTATTCTCCCTCCATCTGGGAGAACCTCTAGTTATATATCTCACAATGCTTTCATTCATAAGTCTTAGATACATTGTTCTTCATCAGAAATTTTATCTCCTCTGCTTGATTGTTTTTAGTGAGTTCATATCAAGCTAGTAGTCTTGTGATCCTTGATACAATGACTGGTTGTTCTGACTTTTTCTTTCTCTCTTGGAATGTTCATGTTCTTCCTCATATTTCTCTTTAGTTCTTGAGTTCATGGAGTTTTCTATAGATTCCATGCCCTAAAGATTCTTCCTTCTTCCTTTCATCATAAGATCATGGATGTGGATGGGAAACCAGGGATAATTCAAGGATTATTTTCAAAGAAGACTTCTTCTAAAGTCAAACTGAGCACGTGTTTCTTTTCATGGTTTCTAACATTGATGGGAACATGGATAGATACTTCATCATATTCAATGGATCATATTGTTTACGATTAGCTCCCTCTGAATCTTTGCTACATGCATGAATGCATGCTCTTATTTTGGAAATATATAATCATCTCCCTCCATCTAGGAGACTCCATGCTTCCATTTGCATCCTTATTTCCTTATGCAAAGTGTCACAAATCATTTTCCAATTTCCTCTTGATTTCTGACTTCTTTTTGTCTTTAATTCTTTTAGGTTTTCTTCAAGATTGATTCTGATAATAACTTCCACATGAATTTTTACCAGGGGTTGTTGATGTACTTCATCCTTTCATGTGTATTGTCTGACTTGTATTCATAGTGATGGAAATCCTTATATTGTTTTTCTTCCATAGTTAAGTTTCTCTTGGAACATATTATCTTCTAATATATGTACATAAAACATGGTATATACAAGAAGTATGAAAATTATTGTTACCTTGTCTTTAGAAGAAGAAGTCAGTTTCATCCTTCTTAGTCTTCTTTGTAGGTTCCTTTTCTTTGGAAACTGATGCTTCATGTGTCTCCTTTTAGCTCGGGACAATGATTCTTTTAGTGACCATATTTTCGACAGTTGAAGCATTGTATTTCTGACATATATTTTTCTTGATTTGGCTTCTTCCTTGAGCCAAAATTCCTTTTGTTCCTGAAATTATTGAATCTTTTTGTGAAGGCTTGATCATTGTATCTCTTTTGGGGTTTCTCTTTTGCACTAATCATTGACTCTTCTTGTGCACAGGAAGTCCAAAGTTCTTCAAATGTAGGATACTTTTTCCTTGGGTTCATGCTTGCGACAAATGCATCCCATGTCTTGGGAAGACCATTGAGTACTATATTTACCAGTTCCTTCTCTGAGACGATCTCTTCAATAGCTTGTCTTTGATCTCTTAACTGAGATTTCCTCACAATGTATGATGTTATGTTGTTTTCATCATTCATCTTCATGTCACAGAGCTCATTCTTCAGAGTCATTACTTGTCCAATGTTTCTGATTGAGAAGATGTTTGTTAGGGAATCATACATCTTCTTAGATGAGTCAAGATGGGAGATGTAGGGTATCAAGTGGTATTTTATAGATTCCACAATTATACTCATGGAATTGATGTCATTGTCTTTGAACTTCTCCTTAACTTCAACATTATGCGGTTCCTTCTCTTTTCCTTCTTCAAACTCTGGTTCCACGATCTTTCCTTTCATGATATCCAACACTTTATTTTTTGAAAGGATGAGGTCAATCCTTGTCTTCCATGGTCTGAAGTTAGAAACCCCATCTAACTTGTTTCCGACTTCATAGAGTAATTCATGGTTGCCTTGACTGGGTCAACCCTATATTTGACCAAAAACTCAAACTTGACGTTTTTGCTTTTCGAGAGTACCAAGAGATGCGCTAGGCTAGGGAACACTAGTCTATCTAGAAATTAGGTCAATCCCTTCACTTAAGGTGCCTCAATGAGAGGGTTATGGTTTCTACAACTACACCTGCTAGTAACCCTAGCAACAATGCTTTGGTAATTGCTCTTGCTAGAAACCCTAGAGATAGTTCTTCAACAAGCTTAGTATCCTTATTCTTATGCTCCCTTTCCATTGTTTAGAGTGAATGAAGGAGGTTTGGGCCCATAACCTGTTATAATTTGATGGATGTGCTCATTTAACCGTAAACAATATCACTATTGTCACCCAATGATAGGTTGAAGGCACCTCCGAGCACCTTAACCTTGATAGAGAATCATTCTGGAAGAAAAACCTAGGCTAGATAGCCAAACGAGATAGCGCACCAAACAAGAGTTGATTAGAGATTCCAATCCATAACCAAAATATAGTCCAAGCCAAAACCAAAATCTGCTAGTTGTAACAACTGCAACGACAACTCTCCTCCAGACTTGCGCACAAACTGGCCAACTGCAGTGCGCACAAGTGTTGCTTCTACAGTTTTGAGAGTGCCTACCAGAATGAAGACCGACCTCCTATATTTATACTAAATCTGGCAAACTGCCTGGAACGACTTCTCATTTTGGGTGCCTATTTACTTAGTATATAATATTTCCTTTAGCCGAATTCTTCTCTTGGAGGCTAATAACCTAATACAAGTTATCCTCTTGAGCCGACTTGTCTTCTAGGGTTATTAGCCAACTAATTAGGGTTTATTCTTTCTTCCCAAAATATTTTATTCATGTCGGGTTTACACATGGAGGTAAATACCTCCCGCAACTAACATAATATCAACAAGGTTTACTTGTTTTGAACATATTACCTCCTTGAAATATCTTATCATCATTTTTATTAGAGTAATCTCCCCCTTTCTTCTTAGGTTCAAACCTCAACCTTTTTCCCATTCCAATTCTTCGAATTTTCATTTCTATTTTTATATTGCTCAAAACATAGTTTATCTTTCCTCGTGGTTTCTTCCAATTTTTTGGGGTTATCAAACTCAATACTATCTTTATAAGAACTAGGTGGGAAGCTCAAGAATCATTGAATATATTTTTTTTCATCCGCAATGTAAGGCACATAATGCAACAAACTCATAAACTTACTACATAAATCTTTCATTGTAAGATTTCCTAGTTTTATTTCATAGAACTCCTTGCATTTACCCTCATAATACCGTTTATATAGGTATTGTTTCTTAAAACATCTCTTAAATGTTTTCCAGGTGATTTGATTTCCTTAATACTTTTTACTCTTTTTATATCCTACCACCATATATCTACTTTTTCTGTCACATTGTAGATATCCATCTCTTCTTTAAGCTCACTTGAGTAATTATAGATCTAAAAATATTTCTGCATACTAGAGAACCATGCCTTTTGTTCCTCACCAATCTCCACTTCTCCATTGAAGGTTGGTGGTTTAATCTTCTTAAATTCTCCAATGACTTCATCATGTTGTTTAGGTTTCTTTTTGGTTATTTGTTTGAGAGTAGAACTACTTTTCATAGACGTTTTAGTATCTTCCTTATCCTTGTATACTGACTCTATCTCATATTTTGGGTATTCTAATTTTGTTTCTTTATTCTTCGGTTGGGGTATCTTGGAGTTACTAGAATTATTCCCTGTATTTTTATCAATAATTTAATTGCACAATTTTTCTAGCATAATTTCATTTACTTCCTCCTGAGTCTTTAGAATTCTTTCATTATCTTCTCTTTTGAGTTCTTCTATCAAATATGTTATTGTCTTTATAATTTCTAAATGTATATGATTATTCCAATCCACTAAGATATTTCCATCACATACATTCCCTTGTTCAATACTCTCTTAATGAGATTCCTCTCCTTGAGTTTCAAGTACTTTTGTCATTTTCCAGCAAAATCAAATTATTTTTCTTCCTAGAGGTAAGAAGAAAATCAAGACAATTTACATGTTAGATTTTTCTATAATAAAGCCCATAAAAAGGCCAATTTTTGTAATCTATAGTTCTAATGCCATTATGTCATAGACCTAAAACCCATTATTTTTTTTGTTTTTTTATATACAAATAACCATAATATACTCTAATGGTTCTTCGTCATCATTATTGTTACATATAATTTTTGTAACATACTCAAACCTCATTAAAGTAAAATTTTATTTATTTATTTAAGAAGTTTAATCTATCAAAGGTGAACTAAAAAAAATATTTATGAACAGGTTACCTAACAATCTATTTCTATTTTTAATTATGTTGCTTAACTTACCGAGTTCCACAATTATCACTTTGACAATACATGTCTTACACCTTGAACTCGATTAAAATGCAATTTTAAATACAATATTAGGTGGTAATAACCACTTGGACTCATGGTCCATGACTATAAGTAGCATACATTTTTGTATTCCTATACATCGTCAAAACATTGATAAACGAATACAATCGTTTCTTACAAGGTATCCAAATTTGATTAATTATGCAAGTGCCTTACAACTTCATTACTATAGTCAACCACCTAT
This sequence comes from Picea engelmannii, assembly GCA_009831015.1. NCBI lineage: Eukaryota > Viridiplantae > Streptophyta > Pinopsida > Pinales > Pinaceae > Picea > Picea engelmannii. The sequence continues at coordinate 674,660 of ML776604.1, forward strand.
ACTATTTTCCTTTAAATCACATGTCGCTACTAATTGATTATTAAAGGTCAATGGTAGACTTAGGCCTCCTTTATCATTTCAAAACTTTACCTATAACAAAAGGTTTACGACATACCCTAAGCATGATGTTAGGTTCTCAATTCTAACTATTGGGTGAATAAAAGGATTTGTGGAATATTATTTCCATAGAAATAACATTTTTTTAGAAAACCAAGGTTCCTGAAACTTGTGAACCACTCTTTGGATGCCAGGTCTCCACCTTCACATGGTTGTTGTACTCTTTATGTCTGGAATGTTGAGTAAGGTACA
>ML776604.1:693541-718494 GCA_009831015.1 Picea engelmannii
ACAAATGCATACTAATGCATACTAAAGAAACACACTTTTACCTAACGACATATTAGACCAAGTAGATCTTAACTAACTCCTAAGTGTCTAAATATCCTAACACAAATCCCAAGATTGTTGGAACACAAGAAGAAAGTCCATGATGAGGAATTCATATAGCATGACTAGAAGAAGGAATGAAGTGAGGAAAGGAGACATCTTTGAAAATATGGAATCTCATAGCTCAAGTTCTGAGAAGCAGAGACACCTTCAGAAGTGGGTTAAGAAGACTGAACAACCAGAGCAGAATGAAAGCCTTAAAGGAAGCTAAAGTGTGTCACTTATTGAAGCATATGTGGGTGACAATGGTAACAATCATGTACATACCCAAGCTGACCTTGAATAGGTCGCATACATACATGAGTTTTATGTGCAGCAGGATGCGTATATGTGGTAAAGCCTTGGGAAAAAGGCTATGCACATGGGTTGCATCTTGATGTGACGGTATATCTCTGTGTTGCAAGGTCTGACACAGTTTGTTGCAGGTTCTAATATTGTTTGCTGAATTTTTTTATGATTACATATTGGATTATGTATGGTGATGATATATATTGAAAGGCTATCTTGGATGCGTGGCACTAACCCATGAGTATGGATTGAGGCATTTTCTATCGAAGAACAATGCTGGATATGACAATGAAGTTATGGTACCTTGGTTATGTGATATATCATGATGATGCTAGATAGATATGTGATTGATCTATTGAAGCACACTACTAGTACATGTATTGTTTGATGCTTAGTATTTGTCGTAGTGGTTGGAGAATTAAGGGTGATATTTTGGGGTACATGGATGGTACATATTTAACTTTCATTGATATATCTTATGATGTATTATTAGAATCATATTGGTTGGATATCTTGGTGCATGCATTTGGCATATGGATGGGTGGAATATTGGGACATGTAGCTGGTGAGTTGATGAGGTGATCATGTTGTACATCATTGATGAGTCACAACTTGATCTATTGTCGATGCACGATTGATACATTGGTAGAGACACCTACTAGAAGTTTGATTGGCACATGTTTTTTTGGATTTGGCATACATGTATGAGGATTCGTCTTATTGTGGGATTGGTGCATGGTTGATATACTTTCTTGGTACAAGTGGTGATATAGGTCGATGTACAGGTTTGGTAAAATCCTAGATGGTATATGATTGGATGATGAGTACTTGGATAAAAGTACACCAATGGTACTACTGGATTAGCATATACTTTGTTACATGAGACATTTGATGATTGTGGCACTTAGTTCATGGTGGAGACATATCATGAGTGAAATGACACTTGTTTTCCATGTTGGTAGATGCATTGGTTGGCATAATGGTAGATGCACATGTTGGCATGTTTATGGAGGCATATGATTGGTATACTATTTGCACATGTTTTGGTACATGATGGATTTGTTCATTCATTGGCATATCATTTTCTTCATGATGTTTGGTATGGCATGATTTTGATGCATGAACAGGTCCAAGGATCGTCATGTGGTAGCATATTGTTCATATTGTAGAGAATATAGGGGGATACATACCCATAGGGGAGTCATTTTTCTTCCTATGATTCTAGGAGGATATATTTATCAGATGCATACAAGGAAAGATCCCTTTATTTGAAGAAAGAGCACATAGGCATAATTCCAGAGGGAGCGATGGTCACAGAGGGATCATAAGCGATGTATCTTCAACATTACATCAGAGTGATAACCCTTGTTCAAACAGGGGAGATATTATTCAGAGGAAGATCAAAAGAATTCAGGTAGGGGCAGCAGCCCCAAGGAGAGTTCAAGAAGGGGGAGCAGCCCCAAGAAGAGGAGAATGATCCTTTGCTATTGATGTCAAAGGGGGAGAGATAGTCACATTGATGTGATTGATGATTAATGATGTGGATAGATAGTCACATGGATGCAATTGATGACTATTGATGTAGAACATGCCTTTTCTACATGTTTGCATCAATGATTGGTGTTGACATCAATGTTGCTATTTCCATCAATGCCAAAGGGGGAGATTGTTGGATCATGTTGTCATTGATGCTAAAGGTTTAATTAATTGATGTAAGTGATGGATTGATGTCAAGTGATTGATTGAAGTCAAGGTATTTATTTTTTGATTGATGTCAAAGGATGATTGATTGATTGTTGTAAAAGGATGAATGTAAAGGAATTGATTGATGCCAAAGGATGATTGAATGATGACAAAGGTCAAAGGTTTGATAAAAAATGATTGATGTTGTTTGATGTAAGGATGAATCATTATTGTATTATCATGGTTTATAAAGTGCACAAATGGATGAACTCCAAAGTGGTCCCCTTATGGTGAAATCCCTCACAGGAAGACGCTTTATAGTTGAGTTATCCTAGAAGTATGGTTGGAGAACCCATGCTTATATGTGGAATAATGAGATGAATATCAGTGAAGATGTTGGTGAAACTATCCTAGATGGATAGTTCTTGTCATGCCATTTTTGGTGGTATGTGGAATGTCACATAACTCTTCATGGTTTGAGAGTTATGGCCCTACAAAGATGAAGGAACCTCATATGTAGGCTTGAAGCCCCAAAAGGTCAAAGAAGTCAAAGTTATTGAAAAGAAGAAATTGTTATTTAAATGGTAAAGAAAAGTGACAAATTCAAGGAGGAATATTTAAATGATAAAGTAATGGAGAACTTCTAGTTGTGGAAAGTGGTTAACCCTAAAATGAGGAAAATGGGTTAAGTGACCTAGAAGATGCTTCTAAGGAAGCTATTTGGAGAAGTATAAATAAGAGGAAAGGGTCTCTTGTGAAATGCATCTTTGGTGAGTATCTCTTGAGAATGTATTGAAGATATATTCTGAGAGAGAGTGTGTGTATTGAGAATCTCATGGATGCATCAAAGTTTCGTCAAGTCTAATATCACGACGGAAAAAGTCATAGAAGTTCATAAACCCTAGTTTCTGAGGTATACGCAGGTTGTAGTGAGACAGGGTGCGTACATACATGGGTTGTATGAAGATATGGCGCATACAGTGGATGAAGTCATGAAGAGTGGTGTGTGAGCTGATGACAGGCTCTTGAAGACTAAAGCAGGTTCCAGATTTGCATTCTATGAGGTCAGATCTGCCACTGAGACTCTAATATGGTTACATTGTTGTCTTGATGGATTCTCTTGCTTGTTGTGTGGTGAATTCTTAAGGAATTATTGGTATGGATTTTATGATGTGTTTTGTCTTGGTTGAGTGAGCAACATTCTTATGATTTAGTGTTGATATGATTGCTATAGTATGTTGATTTCTTATACATGATTGAGTATCATTCATAGTGTGTTGTTGAGGAGAATGAGTAAGTTGTTGGAGAGATTAGATGTGTTGTGATTGGTTATGGATCATATGGGACAGTGAAAGACAGAAGATAATGCGATTGAAGGTTATAGAGGATCTGACTTTAGCTTGAAGAGAAAACCCTAAGAGCTCATAAGTGATACGTAGGCTATAGTATAGACTCACCGCATACATACACGAGTTGTACTACTGGTAGGGAACGTACATATGCGTGTTGCAAAACTAACAGTTCGCGTACCTATTGACATATTGATATATGTTGAGGATTGTTTCCCCATCTAAGTTGGTGCTGAGGGTGTAAGCCAAGTCTTGCATTATAGAGCTTGTGCTCTTGTATATTTGTACTCTATTCAGTGTTGTTGATAAACCCAAGGATTGTTTTCTGTAATAAAAAGAAAATTGTACATGCATCTTGTGTTCTTTGTGGTGATGATTTGTTGATGATATATTGTTGATATATGTTCACATTTAACTGGTTATAAATGACAACAATAAGTAATGAGTAAGTGGTGATTGCTAACTAATGAGTTTTGTGTAAGAGGGAAGTTTTGGGAAAAAGAGCCCTACACTATTGACACCCCCCTCTCAGTGTAGTTGGTGTGTCCAACATTAAGTTCAGTGTATATTTCACCTTTCATAAACTTAATATGTACTTAATCAGGTAGTCTTTTGGTTACTTGAATTAATGATGGGTCCTTTTTTTCTTTGAACGAGGAACCCATCATATTCCATTCATCTACCTCCACCCTTCACATGATGTTGAGCTTCTTTCTTATGCAGATCTAGGTGACATTGTACATGTACACGTGTTATTCCTTTGTTACATCAACATTTTGCTTGTTAATTTCTTTCAAATTATTTTAAAATCATACTATTAATTCATACTTATGAAAATTTCCTTTCTTCCAGGTCGTATTCCCATCAATCGAAGGGCTTCGTGGATCGAATATCGTGAAAGGTAATTGGGTTCCTGGATTGTAATATCGAAGGAATAGTTTAATGGAAACCCCTTGCATGATTTCTCTACATCATGTTTATCACTATTTCAATTGGCTTGGAATGTTTATATATCATTCTGATATAATTATAAACACATACTATGAACATACATATATAATTTTTGTAGATTCCAAGTATATTTTTTTCATCCCATGCATACATATTGTGCAGCTATGATTGAACACTTTTCTCTTATGCTTACTATGTGAATGTTTTCCATTGTCAACTGTATGATTACTTTCCATTGAAATTACCATATAATTACTCTCCATTGTTGTTACTGTATAATTGATTTTGTAATTTTTAACAGACTTACAATACCTCATTTAAAACAATTGTAGATGGTATAATGTGCATATTTACAGAATATAAATAATTCAAGTTCTAGATATGGATTCTATATCAACCTTTACTTCAGGTAATGGCCATTATGGTACATCCAAATTCAATGTATTGAAACTAAAAACATAGAGATATTTATCTAAGCTATTTCATCATAAGACAATTGTAATAACAACAACATAGACATTTAAGTTTAACAAATTGAAATGAAAAACCTAGAATAAGGAAGGAAAAGTCAAGTTCCACCCAACCATAGAATGAATCAGCCAATTCAATTGATCCAATCAACCCCAAGCCTGATCATGAATCCATGAGGGTGAACTAATATCCCTATTTCAGCACACCTCTTATTCTTGACAATTTTCTAACACATATAGTGCTCACATAACAACTCTTTCTTCCTCTGTTCTCTACAAAAATAAATATTTTGTATCTATTTCCTTTCTTCCACATGTTAAGTAGCATCATGCCTCCTCACACATGTGTTCTTATATTTATTTGTTTCCCAGGTATTATTCTTCCCCAACTCTTTTCCCTCCTTGGGATTTTTTGTAGCTTGGGGAAATCCTTGATTTCCAAGGTGTGTCCATCACTAAAATGGACTTCAGACACTTTTCCTTTCCTACCCAAGGTCAGATTTTGTAACGAATCCGTCGTTATCCTATAATCCTTTATATTATTAACTCCGCATTCAGAAATGTTACCATACAACGATGATTTTAAGTTTGTTCAATAATTAAAGTTGCATAGGAGCCTATAATCACTTTGAAGGAAAATATTCAACTTTACTACTTAAAATTATTAATTCTATTGAAGATGGAATTATTATTATGAGACCAACATTATTGCGTATCATATCCCAACAAGCCTGAGGATCGACCTTAAACATCATCACTTTAGAACGATTGTTATATTACACGTGATAATAAAATCGAAATATAAGAACTTCATAATATTTTGTAATAGTAACCTTACTTTATCATGTTGTACCGATGAAAGTTTTAAGTGATAATAATAATATCAAAATATAAGGACTTCATAGTAATTTTACAATAAAAAATCTCAGAAAGGTGATTAAAGATAAGATAGGATGAAAAATGTTAATCGGTCTCCTCGCCCCGACTCTGTACTCAAGAGTATAGATACAAGTAAGAATGATTTAACTCAAAAATTATGATCATAAACAATTTCCTCATAACAAAATGGTAGGTCAACCTCCCCTGGAGATATGTGTCAACTGAAACTAAAGTTCCAATAAACATTCGTTAAGAGTTAATAAAATATCGAGGTTTAACCATAGCTATATCTATTCATAAATTTCTAGAGTTGTCACCTTCATAAGGAATCCAATTAAAGGATCCCTATATATTTTATAAAATCTGAATTGGAAATTTACTAATGTTCCAAATAGACAGGTGACATCTGTCATCAAAATTTGGAAGGATCCTCCAAAACGTGTAGGTTAAACATAACTATCAGTTCAAAACCGGAACGGAGAATTAATTTCTGACAAGAATTCTAGTCTTGACTGAAGATAAGAGAAACATAACTCCCTCATGAATAAATCCATCTATTCAAATCGATAAGAAAATGGAAGAAGGGTGAAACAACATCTTAGTGTAAAAATTATCACATGCCGAGCTTAAAAAGAGAAATCTCGTCGACTGGTGTAATATCGGTCTTCAATTTAAAAATAGAGGATGTTTGTTGGATATGTCTACCCTATATGAGGTGTACAATGTCAAGCAACTTAGGATTCCACTTCACAAATTCTAAGACTAGATTACGAGAAGAGATAACGTGGAGCAAAATTTTTATAACTAATATCTCCAAGAAAAAATCAAAACCTACAAATAAATTCCATTTGTTATTAATATTGTGCATAAAATAATATTGTTTAATTGATCTTGTAAGGAAAAGTCTCGATCTAGTTCATTTTATGCAATTTATTAATCCATAACCAATTAATTCATTTTCAATAGTGCATCAATATATAACACAAACTTGCGTCGAACAACGGGTTTTGAGAATAATCTATGCGACCCACATATTTCAACAGTTCAAGCATAACATACAGTTTATAAATCTATACAGAAAAAATTACTTAAGTTACATAAAACTAATCTAGACGTATATAACCATGTCTAATTTAAGGAATGTAACTTGTGCTCGAATTCAATGGAATTTTCGCAATACATTTATAAAATCGTAAATAATTTTTTCCTTCTCTTACGTTACAACTGTGCACTTGAAATCAAATATAATGTCATAATAAAAATACCGTGACCCGAAGGAAAATTTAGTCGATGATGATTTACAACTGAAAACATCTCTAATGTCCTCCTTTCCACTTTCTAATCCAATGACTTCATCGGTACCTCCCATCCAATGCTAGGGGTACTATTCTTCCCTCGTAGCCCCCCGAGCTGTAAAGGGGACAATCACATGAAACTAGTAACAATAGCAACCGAATATTTCCTTTCGAGGAAGAGCTTCCACTCTCTTCTAGCTTGGAATCCCAATTCTCACAAGTAAAACATAGTCCAACAAAAAATTGGCAGCATAACAATACCAAGAAAAGTGAGCCCCTTATCTCTTCTACCCCATTTCTTTTATAGGTAAAATCTCAATGAAACTTGTCCACATGCACAAGTAATTCAACATTTTAATTGTTTTATTATTTATTATTCACTCACACACTTGTCTCACTCTCCCCAAGTTTGTACAAGTAATTACCCTATTTTAATTAAAAATCCATTTTCCCTCACATTCCCCAATGTGCTCCTATTATTTCTCTTAGTTGTCCCTTTATTCCACATTTTATCATTTAATGAGTGTCCCCTAACTAGATATTAGTTAGAGTTGGATTAGGAGTCTTATTTTAGTTAGACTTAGTGGTAGTTTGAATCAATATGCTATTCTATGTGTACACCTATTATCTCATATTATTATTTCTTTCTATCTTAAAAATCCATTTTATTAATTTCATGCACACATGTGCTTTTTATCCAAGCTTTAAATTTTATTCCCCTTTTTCCTAGAGTTTGATTATATTCTCAAATATTTTAACTTGTGTCATAATTTATTTAGTCCTTTATTTAAATTTAGACTTAGACTTAGTCTTAGACTAGGCTTAGACTCTTGTTAGGCTTCTAAGTTTATAATTTACTGACTAATTAATTATTTTATTTTAACAAGGTATAAACATTTTATTTTTTTCTAGGCCACCTAGATTTATTGACTCGTGTTTTAATTTCACAATGTTTCCTTCAATACGCACCTCCGTGCTCCAAGGGTGTCACTCACCTTTGACTGGTTTTTCATGTTTTTCCGATCCTTGGAGTCAACACTCCATTCAGTCAACCTTGTGAGAGACTAAGGGCTTCTAAGGAATAAAGATTCCACCTTATTGTGTGCCCCTTAGATTTCCTCATGAGAAATTGTCTCAGTCTAACCTCACGACATCGTGTACCTATCGAACTAGGTAATAGTTAACCTACAGTTTAGGTCCTGGAGAGAGTGCTAGTAGGCAGTGACAGGGATACTGCCACACCTCTCCCTCAATTTTTTTATTTTTTTGCATGGCCCCTTTTCTCTTTATGTGACTCAGATTAGCAAGCATCGTCAAGCTTGCATCCACTGACAAAAACAATGGAAAAAATCCATATACATAAATCGTATTGTAATCAATCATATATCACATGTGCGTAAAATGAAATACTCAATAAAAATACAATCCACTCCCTGACTCAGTATGGAGTCCAAATAAGTCCATTAATTCCATCAACATCCATAACCTGTCATGTGTCCTGTGCACTTAGGAAAACTTGTCAATAGTATATGTCAATACATATACATTTGAGGTAACAATGAATCACAATACATCATCAACATCATATAAAAATCATAATCGAAATGAAATCATAATGTATTATATCCAGATCACTTCCATGCAAGTGTTCTCAAATAATAAGTCAATATAAGTATGATCAGTAGTATGGGATGTTACATGCACCCCCACTTGTTTTAAAATTTTTCCAAAATTTTGTTCAGTATATAAATGTAAGTAAATAAATTTATCTAACATAGATCTACATATCTAATCTATCAAACAAATATGGAAATTGTTGATGCATCTCATATGCATCCTCCCATGTAGCCGAGTGTGGACTATAATGGTCCCACTATACCTTGACCTGATCAACTATTCCATGTTGTAGTTGTCGATTGTTATGGTCTAGAATGCGTATTGGATCCACCATGAGAGCACCCTCATCCAACACCTGAAAATAACTCATGTCAATAACATGTGATGGATCACTAATACAATATCCTAAAATAGATACATGAAATACATTGTGCATGTGCCTCAAAGAATAAGGAAAGGCTAGTCAATAACCCATGGGTCCTTTCTTTTCCACAACCTCAAAAGGTCCCACAAACATAGGAGAGATTTTAGCACCCTTTCCAAACTTGATCGAACTCTTGTGCGGTTTTACCTGTAAGAAAACTATGTCGCCAACCTCATAACTGAGATCAACACAATGTGCATAATCATAAATCTTATGTCAATCTTGTGCCTCTTTAATACTTTGTCTTATCGATTTCAATTGTTCTTCCATTTCTTGGATCACTTCCTATCCCACTAGGACCCTATCCTCAAGTCGATCCCAACTCAACGACATATGACACGGTCACCCGTAAAGAAACTCAAATAGTGCCATCTTAATTGTACTCTGGTATTTGTTGTTGTATGCAAACTCTACCAATGGAAATAAGTATTCCCAATGTTTTTGCTGATCCATTACATACATACCCAACATATCCTCCAAAATCTAGTTCATTCTTTTTGTTTTTCCGTCTGTCTCTATGTGATACGTTGTACTAAAATTCAGTTGTGTTTTGAAGGCCTCTTGGAAGTTGGTCCAAAACCATCCTTTAAACACCGATCCATGATCGGATATGATCTTTCTTGGTACTCAATGTATCCTCACAATATCGCTAAAAAAAACTCTATCTGGATCTGGCACCTAATACATCGTACACACTGGAATAAAGTGTGCTCTCTTCATCATAGTGTCAACTACCACAAAAATTGAATCCTGTCTCCTTGCCGTCAGTGGAAATCCAACAATAAAATCCATCAAAATGACCTCCCATTTTGATTCAGGAATACCGTGTGGCTGTAACAATCCTACTGGATGTCTATGTTCAACCATCACTTGCTGACATTTTAGCCATCCCACCACATAACTAACTATGTCCTCTTTCATTCCTTTCCAGAAGAATAAAGGCTTAATGTTTTCCTTCATCTTCGTGAATCTTGGATAAGCCATGTAAACTTCTCAATGAACTTCACTTAATATCAAACTTCTTAATTCTTCGTTAGGTGGTACATAAATTCTATTGTTATATATCAACAATCTGTCACTATCCAATGAATAACCTTCAAACTTCGGTACCATCATGGTATTTTGTCCAATATTATCCTTAACTTCTTTTACCATTCATCGTCTATATGTAAGGTTCAATTTTTTTCTTGAAGATTCGTCTGAAGAGGTATTATCGAGAATATGTGTAGTCTTCGACTCAATGCATCTGCTACTCTGTTCACCATCCCCTTAATGTAAGTAATCTCAAAATTTATTCGCTTAGTATTTTTTACCAACGCCTTTGTCGCACATTCAGGTCACTCTGCGTAAAAATAAGTTGCAATCCAAAATGATCTATCTTTTATTCAATTTTTTTTTCAATCAATTAATGTCTCCATAATCGTAAGGCATATATGATTACCAATAACTCCAAGTCGTGTGTTGTGAAGTTTCCCTCATGCCTTCTCAATTTCCTTGAAATGTAAGTGATCACTCGACCTTATTGCATCAAAAATTTTCCTAAACCTTCCTTGGATGCGTCCATGCATACCACGAATTCTTTGTCCATGTTGGGGACCTTCAATATCGGCATTTTCGTCAACATCTCCTTAATATTTTGAAATTCTTCCACACATTTATTTGTCCATATCAACTTCTTGTTTTTCTTCAATTCCGTGATTGGATTTTCTATCTTCGAAAAACCTTCGACGAATCGACAATAAGATCTTGCTAAACCCATAAATCTACGTAATCCTTGTACCTTTGTCAGAGTTGGACATTCCATAATAAGCTCTACTTTCGCTGGATCCACAATGATACGTTCTCTAGATATCATATGTCCCAAGTAATGAATCTTTGATTGGTAAAAAGAACATTTTGAAAGTTTCCCGTACAATTTGATTTATCTTAAACATTGTAGAACCATTCTTAGGTGTTCTCCATTCTCTTCTTTCATCCAATAATAAGTCAATATGTCATCAATGAATACTTGAACATACTTTTCCAAGTATTCATGTAATACCCCATTCATCAAACTCATAAATACGCCCAGGGAATTTGTCAATCCAAATGGTAAAATGATGAACTCATTGTGTTTGAATATCATCTTAAATGTGGTCTTAGGGATATCTTACTCTTTAATCTGTAACTAATGATATCCTAATCTCAAGTCGATCTTAGAAAATACATCTTACACCTTCATCTAATCAAATAAATCATCAATCCCTGGAAACAAATACTGGCTCTTCATCATAGCCTTGTTCAATTGATGGTAGTCAATACAAATTATCCACGATCCATCCTTCTTTCTAACAAAAATCATTGGCGCACCCCAATGTGACACACTTCGACGTAAAAGTCCCAAGTCTAACAATTCCTTTAGTTGCATTTTCAACTCCTGCAATTCAGATTTTGACACTCGGTAGGGAGTTCTTGCAATAGGTTCAATTCCAGGTTTCATATCTATGGTAAAATCCAATTCTCTTTCTAGCGGCAAGCCTGGTAATTATTCAGGAAATACATCGAGAAACTCTTGTACTATAGGAATCTTTTTAAATCCTTCTTCCTCGCCCTTTTTTCGTTTATCACTAATATTTCATATAACTTCCATTGCTTGCGCATACTCTTTTTCAATTGTAGGGAATAAATAAACCTTAAGGACACTCCCTAGTTTCTTCCTACAATTACTCTACTATGTTCCAAATCATCCGTCAAACTTAATTGTTTCATCTTACAATTAAGTATCACATCATGTGATACCAACCACTCCATGCATATCACTATGTCATAAGATTCTAAGATCGTGATGTATAGGTTGGCCTTTGTGACAAAATCCCCCAAGTTAATGCTACAGTCCATAACCTTTCCTCCAACTTTTTGTTTGGCACCCGATTCCATTTCTACGTATCTGAACTTGTCCTACTCAACTACCTTTACCTTAATTCTCTTACACGTTGCAATTGAAATAAGTCTCTCTATAGCACCTGGATCTATCAAAATACTAAAAGTTTGATCGATGATCGTACCTACTGTCTCGAGCACAAGGGACGGGTGCTCGGCCTGACGGTTGTTCACCACCACATGTATCCTGTGGGCCTTTCCCAAATCTCAAACTGTAGTGGGTCCTGATGATCCAACCACTTTGGCCTTATCAATCGGACAATCGTGCTAGTAATGTGCCTCTCCACATGTCCAACATCCAGTCATCGATCTAGTGATCCTAGTCCCTGAAGTAGAAGTTGTTGGCCTAACAGTCTGTGATCTTGGTATTTTCTGCAGAACATGCCTAAATTGTTGTTTTTGTTGCTACTTCTATGGTGCTCTATAAGAATTCCTCCTCTAAGAAGTCTTTCATCGGAGTGTCAAGAACATAGGTCCTCTAGGTGTATCTTGATGCCCAAAAGTCTGTCTGGTTGATGTTTGATGTTGTTGTGCTCCTAATGATTTTTTTCCAGTTTGTCTAGAAGGATTCCTTGCCTGACCTACACTTATCAGTTCTTCCTCAACTATGAGGGCCTTATGAACTTCATCATGCAACATCTAAGGAATTAGTATCCTCACCTTCATACAGATGTTGAAGTTAAGTCCCAATGCAAACTTCTTTACGTTTAAATTATCTGTGTTCAGATTTGGAACATACCTAAGTAGCTCCATGAACCTGTCCTCATACTCAAGCACTGTACAAATACCTTGTTGTATGACATTGAACTCATTAATATGGCTCTCAATGAATTCATCGGACAAGTACCTCTCCTAGAATCGTTGCTCGAACAATTCACATGACACATCTTCCATGACCATATTTAGTGGAGGTAGGAGTGTCTTCGACCAAAGTAGAGAACTACCTTTCAGTTGAAAGAATTCCATGCAGAATTTCCTGTTGGAGGTGTAATCACAAAGTGGGAAGCACATCACCATGTTCTCCAACCATGCCTTGGCGTCTAAGTCGTCTGTGGCACCCTATAACTTGGAAAACTTAACCTTCTTGAGTTCTTTGTGTATACTACTACTACCATTTGGATCACTCTATGAACCCCCTTTGGGAACAAACGCTATGCCTCTAACATCCTCTAGAAGGATCTCATCATACCTACCACATACCCCACAACAACTTGCTCCTACTAAGTAGTCTTCTCATCTCCCTGAGGGTTAGATCCCTCAAGCATGGATACTATCATAGGAGGAACACCTCTTCATCCTGCACCACGATGTCTACTTCCCCTGCATCCTCTAACCATGATTACCTACATGTACAATTTTAAAATTAATTAGTGATCAATCTTTAATCATTTAATTTAACATAGTGGAAGGTGTAACGGGTCCATTGTCACAGGGTTGAACCCCATCTTATACCATATGTAACGAGCCCTCCATTACAACATAAAATTAAGTGAGTACCATAGTGGTAATTATTTTATTTTATTTTTGTTAAACATCAATGAGGACAAGTGTTATGATAAATAACATACATCAAAATTTACACATAAATTTTCATCAATATCACTACACAACAAGACTCATACATAACATCACTGATAATCAAAGATCTAACATATCAACAATATAACAAAGATGTCTACCCTCCCAACCTATCCTACAAGGTTAGGACCTTCAAGTCACATAATCAACGCTCAAGTCCAGGATTCATCTGATTGATTCTTACCATCTAAGGTCTCAGGACTATAGAGTTTTCTAAGGAACATGAAGGTATCTACTCCCATAACCAACTCAATCCTATACTCGGGACTAAATTCAACGGAAAGGTACTTAATCATAAAGAAATTAAATTCATACAGTAACTATTAGGACCATCTATAATCATCACCAATATAAAAAAACAGTATCAAGTAAACTCTTTTTTATATACATATATATTTTCAATAACAGAATACTACATTTTCCTCCTCAAAACTAAAGTAAGTAATCTTATCAATTATTATACCTAGTATCAATGTTAGCTTCACTCTGGTTTTTGTCACTAATAAAAATACCAACAATCACATTACATGACTAACTATATTTTGACCAATGACAAGGTTATATTAATATAAAACAACTCTATTGTATACTACCTAAAACATTTAACCTCCAAAATTGTGAGACAACCAAAAGGTGATTTCACTTCAACAATCAAACGGATATTTGTAAAAGAAATACTATATCTTAATATACTTGATTCATTTATAGTGCATCTATTTTGAAGTAGCATATTAAAAAAAAAAAAACTCAATATGACTTTACGAGTCGACACAATCATTACTTTTGTTCAATAATTGAACTTAGATTCTGCACCATTTCATTAATAAGTAATAAATGATATAGAATAAAATTAAGGACACCATACCATTAATTCCTTAGCAACAATGTTAATCACAATGGAAGTTATACACAAAATTAATTCTAGAGATGCATAGAGGAGACTTATCATTACTAAATATTAACTTAATGCCTTCACTATAATGATTGTGGTCATGATAATGTAAGGCAAAAACATAACACCTATTACATAATTCAAGAATTACAGCCTAAAAATTTTTCCAAGTATCATATAATCCTTTATATTAGTAACTCCACATTCATGGATATTACCATACACAGATGATTTTAAGTTTATTCAATAATTAAAGTTTGCTAGGAGCATATAGTCACTTTGAAGGAAAATCTTCAACTTTAATACTTAAAATTCTTAATTATACCAAAGATGGAATTATTATTATGAGACCAATGTTATTGCATATCATAGCCCAACAAGTTTGAGGATCGACATTAAACATCATCACTTTAGAATGATCATTATGTTAAATGCAATAATAAAATCAAAATACAAGGACTTCATAATATTCTGTAATATTAACCTTACGTTATCATGTTGTTCCGATGAAATTTTTACGCGATAATAAAAATATCAAAATATAAGGACTTCATAGTAATTCTGCAATAAAAAATTTGAGAAAGGTGATTAATGATAAGATAGGATGAAAAGGTTAATCGGTCTCCTCGCCCCAACTCTGTACTGAAGAGTATCGATACAAGTAAGAATGAGTTGACTCAAAAATTATGAGCGTAAGCAATGTCCTGAGTAAGAAAATATTAGATCAACCTCTCCTGGAGACACTTGTCAACTGAAACTAAAGTGCCCATAGACATTTGTTAAGAGTTAATAAAAGATCGAGGTTTAACAACAATTATATCTATTCATAAATTTTTGGAGTCGACACCTTCGTAAGGAATCCAATTAAAGGATCCCTATATCTTTTACTAAAATCCGAATTGGAAATTTAATAACATTCCAAAGAGACATGTGACATCTGTCACCGAATTTCGGAAGGATCCTCCAAAACATGTAGGTTAAACATAACTATTAGTTCAGAACCGGAACAGAGAATTAATTTTTGACAAGAATTCCAGTCTTGATTGATAATAAGAAACACATAAGTCGCTCACAAATAAAACCAGCTATTCAAATTGACAAGTAAAGGGAAAAAGGGTCAAACAACATCTAAGTGTAAAAACTATCACATGCTGAGCTTAAAAATATAAATCTCATTGACTGGTGTAATATCATTCTTCAAGTTAAAAATAGAGGATGTGTGTTGGATATGACTACCTTGTATGAGGTGTACAATGTCAAACAACTTGGGATTCCACTTCATAAATTATGAGGCATGTAGCACACAAAATTTTTGATCTAAAACTAGATTACGGGAAGAGATAACGATGGACAATTTTTTTATAACCAGTATCTACAAGGAAAAAAAAAACTTAGAAATAATTTTTTTTTGTTATTAATATTGTGCATAAAATCATAGCATTTAATTGATCTCGCAAGGAAAAGTCTCGATCTAGTTTGTTCTGTGCAATTTATTAATCCATAACCAATTAATTTATTTTCAATATTGCATCAATATATAACACAAACTTGCGTCAAACAATAGGTTTTGAGAATAATCTATGTGACCCACATCTTTCAACAGTTCATACACAACATACAATTTATAAATCTATATAGAACAGTTACTTAAGTTAGATAAAACTAATCTAGATGTATACAACCATGTCGAATTTAAGTACTATAACTTGCACCCAGATTCAATGGAATTTTTGCAATACATTTATAAAATCATAAATAAAACTTTTCTTCTCTTGTGTTACAACAATGCACTTGAAATCAAATATTATGTTATAATAAAAATACCGTGACCTAAAGGAGAATTTAGTTGATGATTATCTATAACTGAAAACCTCTGCAATGTCCTGCTTTCCACTTTCCAATCCAATGACTTCACCGGTATCTCCCAACCAACGTTAAGGTTACTCTTCTTCCCTCGTACCCAGCGAGCTGCAAAGGGGCCACACACAAGAAAACAGTAACAATAGAAACCCAAGATTTCCTCACAAGGAAGAGCTTCCACTCTCTTCTACCTTGGAATCCCAACTCTGACAAGTAAAACACAGTCCAACAAAAATTTGGTAGATTAATAGTACCAAGAAAAGTGAGCTCCTTATCCCTTCTACCCCATTTCTTTTATAGGTAAATTCTCAATGAAACTTGTCCACCTGCACAACTAATTCAACTTTTTAATTATTTTATTAGTGATTATTCACCCACACACTTGTCTCACTCTCCCCAAGTTTTCACAAGTAATTGCCCTTTTATTTTAATTAAAAATCAATTTTCCCTCACATTCCCCAATGTGTTCTTATTTTTTCTCTTAGTTGTCCCTTTGTTCCCCAATTTTTCATTTAATGAGTGTCCCCTAACTAGATCTTAGTTAGATTTGGATTATGATTCTTCTTTTAGTTAGACTTAGTGTTAGTTTGACTCAATATGTTATTCTATGTCTACACTTATTCTCTCATATTATTATTTCTTTCTATTTTAAAAATCTCTATATTAATTCCATGCACACATGTGCATTTTATCCAACCTTTAAATTGTATTCCCGTTTTTCCTAGAGTTTGATTATATTCTCAAATATTTTAACTCGTGTCATAATTTATTTAGTCCTTTATTTAAATTTAGACTTCTTTCTTAGTCTTAGACTAGGCTTAGACTCTTGTTAGGGTTCTAAGTTTATAATTTACTGACTAATTAATTTTTTTATTTTGACAAGGTCTAAACATTTCAATGTTTTCTAGGCCACCTAGATTTATTGACTCATGTTTTAATTTCGCAATGTTCCCTTCAAGATGCACCTCTGTGATCCAAGGGTGTCACTCCCCTTTGACTGGTTTTTGAAGTATGTTTGATACTTGGAGTCAACATTCCATTCGGTCGACCTTGTGAGAGACTAAGGGAATTTAAGGAATACATATTCCTCCTTATTGGGCACCCCTTAGATTTCCTCATGAGTGATTGTCTCAGTTTTCCCTCATGGCATTGTGTACCTCTCGAACTAGGTAATTGTTAACCTATATTTCAAGTCACAGTGGGAGTGTTAATAGAATGTGACAGGGATGTTGTCACACCTCTCCCTCAAATTTTTGGTTTCTATGCATGACCCCTTTACTCCTTATGTGATTTGGATTGGCAAGCATCATCAAGCCTCCAACCACTGATAAAAAAAATGTCAATAATCCATATACATAAATCTTACTATAATCAATCATATATCACATGTGCGTAAAATTAAATACTCTATCAAAATACAATCCACTCTCTAACTCAATATAGAGTCCAAGGAAGTCCATTAATTCCATCAGTATCCATAACTTGTCATGTTTCCTGCGCACTCAGGAAAATGCGTCAATAATATATGTCAATACATATACATATGAAGTAACAATGAATCACAATACATCATCAACATCATATAAAACTCCTAATCAAAACGAAATCATAATGCACTATAGTCTGATCACTTGCACGCAAGTGTCCTCAAAGAACAAGTCAATATAAGTGTGATCAGTAGTACGGGATATTATAGAAATGACGATGATGATGATGAATATGACAATGATGATAACGATGATGATGATGATGATGATGATAATTATGATGAAAATGATGATGATGATGACAATGAAGATGATGAAAATGATGATGATGATGATGATGATGGTGATGTCGATGACAATGTTGATTAATTATGGTGATGAAAATGATGATGACGATGACGATGGAAATGAAAATTATGATGACTGCAATGACAATGAAAATTATGACGAATGCAATGATAATGAAAATGATGATGATAGCGATGATGAGGAGGAGGAGTAGGACAACGACAATGATGATTATCGTGGTGACAACAACGATGAGGACAATGGTGATGACATTGATCACGATGATGACAATGATGGTGATATGATGTTGATCATAGCAATGACGACGACGATGATGATGTCAATGATAATGACAATGGTAATGATGATGACGACTATGAAAATGATGATGATGATGATGGAAATATCGATGATGACAATTATGATGACGACGAAGATGATGATGATCACAGTGATGATGAAGATGACAATGTTGATTATGGTGATGATAATGACGACGATGACGATGTCTAATATGACAATCATGATGAAAACCATGACGATAATCATGATAGTGATGATGATGATGATGAGAAGGAGGATTATGATAATTTTTATTAGATGATGAAAATTATAAAAATGATGAAAATGATTAGCCCATATAACTAAATACTTTTAAGAGAATAAATCATGTATTCATCATCATCTTTGCAATATCATTGATCATCTTCATATTCATCCAAATATACATATGTGTCATCTGGTTCATAATTGATGTTGAAAGGATTGGCCATATCAACATCGTCATCAATGTCATTTTTGATAATATCATCATCAATATAAACATCGAGAACATTTTCATCTACATCTGGATCAACTTCTTTGACTTCTTCATATGACAATACATCTACCTCATGATCCTACGTATCTTCCTATTCTTCAATGTTATATTATTTTGGTACATTCTACTTTATAAGCATTCTTCTTGGATAATATCTAGCAACGTACGACCAACTTGCTTTACCTAAAACCTATGAATAAAATACTTGCTCACATTAGCTTGGAAAAAAATAAGTTTTTGTACTCGACTCAAACGCCCTTATATTAACCATGGTAAATCCATTGGCATGCTCAATAATAGTTCAATTGGGATCATGTTCATTCATCTGTAACCTATACCATTTGACATCCAACATAATTAACTTGAAGGATTTAAAGTCACACTCGATTATATCATCCAAATACCCATAATATCTATTTTTAGATATTATTAGGTGCCTGTCACTTCTAGAGGAAACATTAGTGACTTGACAGATAGTATTTATCCCATAATCATAGGTTTTTTTCGTGTCAGTCAATTTTTTGATGAAAAAATTATGACCATTGTACCACATAGCCTTGTGGTGTGTCAACTGCAATATGCCCGACATGTAAAAAATGCATTATCAATCAATAAGAGTATTTAGACTTAGTATAAATTAAAAAACAAAATACACTACATGGATTAATATAATGGAAAAAACTGGAAGCATGATGTGGGTGAATAATATGCTTTCCTATTTATCTTTTAAACCATAGGATAAATCAATTTCCCTCTGAGTAAGATTGGTATCTTTATTATGATGATATTCTTTAAGCAATGTATCCACCCTTTCCCATGATAACCTACCATTACATTGTATACATAGATCTACCCATACCTTCATCCAATCAATATTGTTTGTGATGTATAAATGTAGTACATCCCACTCTTGACCAAGTGTATGAAAAAGGAATAAAAATTACTAATTAGAATAAATATTAATAATTGATGAAAAATGAATAAAAATTAAATAAGTATAATATATAAATAAATCAATATTAATGCAAACTATTATAGATATCCACCATCTAATTACCTTTAACTTTCCTCATTCTACCTTTCTTGACCATGACCACCCCTTCAAATTTGTTAATGCATTTGACATCCCAAATATGAGGCACCCTTATATTTGCTCCTAATTTAGGAAGATACTGGCTAATATACACCAAGGATTGATATATCCCTCCATCATAGAACCCTCCGGATGTTCTCTTTGGCTAACAAAATCTTTCAATGACTTCAAGTGCCTCTCCACCATCCCCATTGATCTTGTGTGTACAGGTCCACATATTTCAATCTCTTCAACTTTATGTATGAGGTAGTGTTCTTGCGCATTGAAAAATGTGAGAGATAGATTATTTTTCATTTCACACATTAGTTGGGGAATTTCTCTCCAATATTTTATATCTTCTTTATTGATTTATTTAGATTAAAACCACATACACATGATACAAAGTAAATTATAGGTTTCAACAACAAAGTATATACATTGAAAGAATAACACATGTCGAAAAGTTCAACAACAAAAAATTTGCATACAAATCATTATTGACCTCATTTATTTTACAAGATCATATATAACATATTTTACATTGTTTTCAAAGATGTAAGAGAGAGATAGAGGTAGAACATATTGTAAAAAAAATTGGGTCATTCTTTTTTTAAAGAAAACAAAATAAAAATACTAAAAAGAAGTATTACCATTATAGAAATATACCAAAATAATTACCTTAATGAAAGTATGTGAGTCATGGGTTTTCACCCCACCAAATTCACCTTTTTCTGTTAAGATATTATTTATGTTTGAAGTAAATCCCATGGGAAATTTAATTTTCCAAATGACCTCTTTTACAACATTGCTTTCCTACTCTGTAAAAAAACATGGAAGACTATTTCAATGTGTATTTCTATTTGAATAAATCACATTATGCATTGCATGATTGGCTTCTTGAATGTTACTACAAATTTTGACAATTTTTTCTTTGTCACACCTTCCATCTAATATTATCCACAAAGTTTATGTTGCATTCTTCCTGATTTTCATTGTATCAAACAAATGAGTTATTTCTAGGTGTTGATGGTAGGGAAACCTATTGAATTGTATAGGGTAATTTTTTATTCCTTGTGGAAGCCCATTAATGTCTTGAAGATATTTATGAAAAATAAACGATATTACAAAAATAATTATTAGATATAATAAACATAATTCAATACAAATTAAAATTTTCAAACATTAATATATACGATACATAGACTAATTGCTTACCTTGAGAATTTATTTTATATTCCAACTTCCATAGGTGATGTGTCATTTTTTCTGGTTTTATTCGAGTCTCTTCTTTCAAATTGAAAAGATGTTTTTTTGTAGTTCAATATCTATGGTTCTTAGGGAGGAAGTTCCTATACTCATCAAACACCTCATTTCCTAGAATTCTTGAATGATGAGATTTCATCCTAGGACCAAAAACGGGACATGCAAATTTACCCTTTGTTTGAAGACCTGGAAGATCTGGATTAAAGTCAGTATTATTTATATAACAAACAATTAATATTTAAGAAACATGCATCATGTTTTCATAAAGTTATATATTATTTTAAAGAGTAGTAGTATGTTACATACCACAAAAATGTGTTAGCCCCAGGGCATCATGAATTGTCCATGTAAGCATTCCATGGAATTAAAATTGTTTTTTCCCTATTGGTCTAGAGATATCGTACATAGTGATTCCAACCCATAACTTTAGTAGCTCGTTGACAAGAGGCTCAATATATACATTCATATATTTCACTTGGTACTTACCTAATTGGTTGAAAGTACATATAATTACTACCTTGTATATATATAGGAAATTATGCAACAAATAAGACAGAAGAAATGTGATGTTCAAACAAATTTTGTAAACAAATACTTGGAACAATCATTACCGACATTGTGTGCTCCCTGTTTATTGACATCCAAGGAGGAAGGCTATTGTTTATAACAAAAATAGGCCACAATGAGTAAACCAACCCAAGCTCACCGAATGGATTGAAACCAACAGCTTCCAATGAAATCCTAATATTACGAGGATTGAACCATATGCAGGCATTCAAAGAACACCATCTTCACTTCTTTGTCATGCATGTTAATCCATAAAATTTTCCATTATTTGGCACTTGAACAGTCACTGCAAACCTGGAATTATTAGAACATGACGAAGAACCTTGTGAGACACCTTTTGTTACTTGATTTGTTCGATATATACTAATTTGACATTGCATGCAATTTTTTTCCAATGCATATTTTTCATAATATATAATATGATCATTCGGACATGCATCGATAGCCTAGTACTCCATTCCAATATCTTTCATATTGGAAAAACAATCTCGGTATGTGTGAGGTAAATTGTTTGACAATGGTAAGAAACATTCACCTAACAATCTACAACATAAAAAATAACTAGTTAATGTAAATAATAATAATCATAATTATTGCATCCTTAATTTACACATTAATTGACATTAAAATAGAGAAAAAAAGATTTGACCTTTACATATAATATGTGATGAATTATATTATATACCTTAGTATATTTGTGAGACAAGTCTTTGACAAACCATTCAGTACCTTCAAGTTCACAAACAATAATATAGTAGAGAGAATATTTTTTCTTGAGCCTTCATAAATGGCTTTTTATGCCTTCTCAAGCAATGATACAACATGAATATCATCAAAGTTTTCCTCATTGATAGGAGAAAATATTCATGGATTAGTCTATTTGTCCCATCATCCATCTCAAAAGTAGCATTGGTGTCATATTCTTCCATAGGATGGACTTGATCTTCAATATCCATACCATCTTTCACAACTTGTACAATAGTATTTCTACTACTACTAGGCACATTATCTAGCGCCACACACTCAAGAGGATTAATCCTTATAATTAAAAATAATCAATAAAATTAGTGTATATAACAAATATTAAAATGAAAGAATTTTTTATAAATATACTCACTACAAAGAAATATATAATAAATATCTTACAATGGGATGATATGTATACTTCCCTTCAACATGTCCATACCTCCAACAATGGCTTTCAATTATTTTTCTTACAAGTCTTCTTCTATTAAAGTCATTGCATCGATTGCAAGGGTAATAACATTTCCCATCACCTAGTGCCTCCAATGTCGCCCTTAACCTACCATGCATCCTTTCATTATCTTCATATGTAATCCTTGGCATTGCGATTTCTTATTACGACAAAATCCATTGAAGCCATATAAGTACAATACACAAATATGTTCTTATGGTACAAATGTCATCAAATATTGACCCCATATGTACTACAAAATTTGAAGCCATCGTGTCATAGATTTATTAAAGGTTTATAACAATAATCAACAATTAATCGATAAATCAAAAGCATACATTTTTACCACTTAAGCTCCAAAGCTTCACTATAAGAAGGTAATAAAATCAAACAGTAAAAGATAACTAGATCAAGACAAATTGTATAGTCATTAAATCGAATTGAATAGACATGTTCATACCTATTTCCTAGGAAACAATTTCTCTCCCCAAATAAAAGAGTGTCTAAGGGTTAGGGATCCAATGTGGGTATTTAAAATGAGACAAAGAAATATTAAAACAATTTAACCTTCAAAGTACAAAATCCGAGCTATACAAATCAAGAATTGGATATGAGGCAAGTAGTGCATAGAAGAAAGACTAATAATTCATGCAACAAACATTGACCATGAAAATCTTTTATAACCGTTGCACCTACAAAAAAAAAACAGTCGAAATCTTCCCCTCTATGAGACTTCCGACGAATGTTAACCAAGTCAATAGTCATTAAACGATTCTCAAATGTGTATATTGGCATTTTCTATCTACATCGCAAGAACGACGCATGTGTGTCCCTATACCAATGAAAGTTAGTTGATAGATTGACTAAACTCCGTTGCTAGATAAATGAATATCCATCACTTCATTGACAAAATTTTGTCACTAGATCTATGGACCTACAATATCATCATAAATACTACGAACATCAAAGAACCCTATAAAAAAATAAAAAAATAAAAAATAAAATAAAATAAAAAACATCAAAATTTTAATAATTATGTAGTAATTTGCGATAGTACTATTAATTTTATCTTTATCGTCGAAATATTTCATCTAATACTGACCCGATGCGAAATGGTTATCGAGACTCCTCATATAGAATCTCAATGGTGATGTTAAGTTTCCTTTGGCTCTGCCCTGTTGTAGCATCCGTCATCAATGCTTAGCATGCTTGTTCCCGTTATTCACTTTCTATCATCAATGTTTAGCATGCTTGTTCCCATTATTCACTTTCTCCTATACCATTGATCAACTTGGACAAGTTGGGAATTAACACTTTGAAATAGTTGCAAACAAAATAAATATATATATATATATATATATATATATATATATATATATATATATANTAATTTTAATTTTAATGTATTATAAAAAAACTGCACTCATCCTAAATGAAAGAACTTGAAAATTGGCCAGGCCCACGTGTTTGAGTTTGCTTCTCTATTATTTTCAGAGATATAACCTTTGATTACACATGCTTCGATAGGGTCAGTGTACTGAGCCTCGGTGGTCAATTTTGAGATTTGATTTTTACTAGCGATTTGTGTCATTGTTGTGTTGGGTTTTAGATTAGAGATAGGCCATGGCCATGTTTTGTGTGATGAATAGTTTTATAGATAATGATAAATGTAGTTTTAAGTTTTTATGTTTTTTTTTTTTAGATTTTTAACTCGTGTTTACTTAAATTCTAGTTAGAAATTTAGAAATTAACCATCCCCTATTTTTCTTTTTTAAATTAAAACCCTAATCACCCAGTCTTTTTTTAGAAGTATTCTCATATGCACGAACTGCCCATTCATAAAAATCTCTTATTGAGGACCAAGTTTCATAAATGCTTGTCTGGTCAGAATCTACTGATGTGAAATAAAAATAGAAGCTATTTTTCGTATGTCACAGTGCTCTGCAAAGGCTGCAGC